>JASCZI010151625.1:19018-31170 GCA_036250425.1 Stylosanthes scabra | reverse complement strand
GCAAGCTCATAGGCTTCGGATATCATGCCCAATCGCATGCTAGATCATCACCTAGAACATGAATTTCGAAAACATGCAAGGTGGTTAAGCTCAATTCGAGCAGAATATTAAGAGCTAAGAATAGGGTAGGAAATTCGAAACCCATACCTTCCAAGTGGTATAGAATTGAAGAGGACGGAACAAGCTTCGTGTAGGCGCAAACGGTGCGTCAATCGAAGCTCTGGAGCAAAAGTTATGGCCGCCGGAAGCGGTGGGTGAATAGTGATCACCACCACCCTTCCATGCAACCTTGGCTCTCTCTCTCACTAACTCTC
The DNA here is from genome assembly GCA_036250425.1 of Stylosanthes scabra. Classification (NCBI taxonomy): domain Eukaryota; kingdom Viridiplantae; phylum Streptophyta; class Magnoliopsida; order Fabales; family Fabaceae; genus Stylosanthes; species Stylosanthes scabra. The sequence continues at coordinate 30,856 of JASCZI010151625.1, read as the reverse complement.
TTCTTTGTTTCTTCAGAAACGAAGAAATGAATGAAGGTTAGGGACAAAGTCCCTTATATAGTGTCATGGTTCGTTAATGGCATTTTGGTAATTTCATGGTTTGGTCCGGTTCGGTCCAAACTGTTAACGAAGGTGTTCTTTTCTGCGTACTAATTGTATGTTGTACTCATTTTCTCAATCCTATCTTTGCCTCGTTACATTACCGTCGGCGCGAAGCCGGTTCGATCGGCTTAGCTAACGTTACTGGGCTTACAGTTAAAATGCAATAAATTGGATGATTAAAATCAATCTATTGGTTTCATTTTGTGTAAAACCATCAGTTGTTAATTTAGTCCAATTGATTGGATACTAGAAACAATCCATTATATTTCCAATTGATTGGCTTTTGGATTGAATTCAGCATGTATTGAATATCAATAGATTATTTCGAAAACCAATCTTTTGGTTTTCTGTCAACCTTAATGAGCATGATCATCTACTTTATGAGGAATATCCAACGGATGAGCAACATGAGCCCGGACAAGATTGTGAAGATGAATCTGCCAAAGATAAGTAATTTTTAGAATCTTAGCAATAAAAAATATCTTTGATGATCCGTACGCTGTTGACTTTACACAAGACATTGCAATTCTGGATTTCTCTATAATTTTTGTGGAGAAAATTCATCAATATCACTTTGCTTCTCTGCAAATTGCTTTTGATTTTTACATAAAGTATTCAAAGCTTAAGGATTCCAATGCAAGGAAGAGTAAAGTTTTCGAAAATAGGATCAGTGAGGTTTACCATCAAAATTTTGTATGCCATCAGCAAGGGTTCAAAGAGAAGAAGTATTACATGATGGAAATTAGGAAGAAGGTGCCTAAACTGGAGACTAGAACTGTGTGTGAAGTTGAGATGGATGTGAAACTTGTTCCGGGTACTAGAAGATGGCATATTTTTTATTTTTGCGATGAGCACAACTATGATTAGAAACATGTCAGATGCAGATATTATGCATATGTTGAATAAGAAGAAAGATGTAATTAGTACCTCATAGATATTTGGTCTTCTGGCTAGTCAAGCAGGGGGACATGAAATATGTCTGCTACAGTCCTAAGGATGGATATGTACATAGTGTTTAGAGGTATACATAAATACTTATATTTTAGCGGATAAGATTTAATAATTTGAAATATTTATGAATTAGGATTTAAGATTTTTTAGGTGTATACTGTTAACATTTAGATAATTATAAATAAGTGGAAATTGATTATTTCGCATGATTTGGGATTTATATTTATTGTTTAATGTTCACTGTATGTAGAACAAGGGTTATGATTTTATTGTCAAGTTTTTTTATTTTTATGTGAATTAAAACTTAGTGTCTCATGATACGTTAAGGGTTTGAATTGAAATAGTGAATAGTTTTTAGGTAAAATAAATGATTTTTTATCTACTCAATTGATTGAATTTTTAAATTTTTTCCTAATTCAATTTTCTTAATGTTTTTTAAATATATAAAAAATATTCTTCCTGAATATTTTATTTGATTTGGTATAACTTCAATATATTTATTCAATATTAAATAGATTGGTTTTGTAAGAAACACGCTAAACCCTAAACCCTGATCCCAAAACTCTACACCAATAAAAAGTTATTTTTCAATATTTTAGTTGATTAGATATTAACTCCAATCTATTTGATTAATATCCAATAGATTGAGTTTGGGAAAAATAACTCGATTGCTAGTGATATCCAATCGATTGGATAAGGTATTCAATTTATTGTTTCTTTAAAAAAATCCATACACAAAAATAATAGAATGGTTTTCCAATCTAATCAATGCAAGTATCCTTGGAACACACGTAAAATTCATTGGTATTAAAATCCATACACATAATTTCAGACTAAATTAATTGATATATAATACAAGCTCAACTCCAACTTTTAATTTTAGTAGTATGCCTATTCTTTAATGTGCTTAGAATTTTTTAGATTGGTTAACTATATCTACATTGTAATTTGATTCATTCTAATTTTTTTATATCAAATAGGTATTTTAATTTTTAAGATGTACAAAGATGTAAAAAGCATTTATGGAAAGAAAAAACTCGATTAGTTAAGTAATAAATTGGTCATAGAGTAGAACTCAATCAATTGGGAGAATCATCCAATTAATTGCTTAAAAGTAAAATTTTCTCCAATTATCTAACTAAATTTTCAATAGAATTCCAATTTATTGGTATATTACCCAATAGATTAACTAGCAAAAATGACTTTCTAATCAATTGGTTTTAATCATCAAATTTATCAGATATCAATACAAACTCAATTTAACGTTGGAATATACACAAAATCCTTGATGTAAAAATGTATACTTAAAATCAATAGATTGATCTTCGAACCCAATAGATTGATACAATATAGATCTCAATTCCATCGACGCAGAACATGAAAATTTCCAGCACAAACTGAACACGAAAATTTCCAGAACACAACCAATTTCTATTTCAATGGGAAAAAAAACTAATATTTATCAATTTATTTCAATTAAATAAATTCGTGTGAAGAATGGTAATAGATTATAAATTTGACAATAGTTGGATTATACATATAAGACTAGGGTTCCAAACTTAAGAGAAAATTGAGAAATTATTTGAAGATATATTCTGATTGTTTATAACAGATGTACATTGAATAACAAAAAAATAAATTCAAAATTTAAATTAAAAAAAATAAAAGAACCAAATAATAAATAAAATTAGGGAAAAATTACCATTTGTACCCATAAATATTTAGAACGCTGACAAATCTACCCATGAAAGAAAGAAAGTAACTTTATACCCATAAAAGATGAGTTTTCATTAACAAAACTATTCAAATCCTAAAAGTTATTCTAAATTCCTAAGCTACCCTAAACCTAAATTCCCCTAAGACCCCAATCTCACCACACCACTACCCATATTCTTTTTCTCCACCACTCCAACTATCACCATCACTACCACTATCACCGCCACCATCATGACTAACAGGCAATAGGTGGACAGTTTTGGTGGCACTTGTCCTTCCTGTGGGATGCTTTGTCCTCCCCAAAAACAACGTCGAGGGAACTCACCAACACATAATAAAAGGGACCATAAAACACTGGCCATGTTCGTTAGTGAATCTCCCACTGTCTTTTTCTATGCTTCACATCCTATTAAGACAAATGGTTCCGTATGCAGCACAACAAAAATGAAATTTGCTTCTCTTAGTAGTTTATCTATATTCAAATAGATGATAGTGACAATATACTGGCCAAAAGGGACCATAAAACACTAGCCATGTTCGGTAGTGAATCTCCCACTGTCTTTTTCTATGCTTCACATCCTATTAAGACAAATGGTTCCTTATGCAGCACAACAAAAATGAAATTTGCTTCTCTTAGTAGTTTATCTATATTCAAATAGATGATAGTGACAAATGGTTCTTTATGCAGCACAACAAAAATGAAATTTGCTTCTCTTAGTAGTTTATCTATATTCAAATAGATGATAGTGACAATGATAATGGGGGATGAAAGTGTGCCAAAAATGATCCCCAAAATGGCCGAGCACCTGATTTTAATAATGAAATACGTGACAGGGATGTGTACACAGCATTGGTTGTGTACACATGAAACAGCAAGCTTGCACAGTAGACTGTGTACATAGCACTGACTATGTACACACCTTGACAGCTTTTAGCCTTCCTTTGTTTCTACATGAATTTCTCAATTTTTTTATGCTTTTCTCCATCTTTCTAAGTCATCCTTGCCTCATAATTGTTAAACAACTTAAACAAATATATTAAGGCATCAAATGGAGTAAAAGTGAAATTAATTTGACAATTTTAAAGGCCTAAAAAACATATTTTGATCAATTAAGCTTAATTAAGAGAAAATTCACAAAGCCATAAGTTTACAAAGATTAAGTGCAATATAAGTTGATAGATCCACTCTTTTCAACCAAAAAATTCACACAATATATGAATTTATCAACTCCCCCACACTTAACCAAAAGCCTGTCTTCATGCTACACACTAATGAAGAGGGAATCCAAACATATCAACACTCAATTAATGCAAGTCACCTAACACTTATTAAAGAAAAATGACCTATTCATGTTTATTACTACCTACTTTTCATCTACCTACTTGATCAAATAAATTAATTTTCAAGAATATATATGAGCATGTAGGGCCAATAATTAGATGCATGTATACAAATATCATGAGGGCTTTTTAAAGGTTGTAATGAGGTTAGGGTTAAGGTGGGAGTATGTATTTAATTAGGTGGAATAAGAATTTGTGTCATTGATTAGCTTAAGCTTACCTAACCTCACAATCCTTTGAATTTTAATGAAAATGCCTAAAACCCAATATGGACCATCTCACATCCCACTTTTCTTTTTACACATAACCATGGAAATGAATTGATATAACCAAACATACACATTTACTTCTTTTCTATTAATTTATTAAAGTGACAATTGTTCATTCAACAATAACTTTCTTCTTCTTCTTTTCTTTTTTTTTTTCTTTTTTTTTTTTACTTTCTTCTCTTTCCTTCTTTCTCACTTTCCTTTGTTATTTTTTTTCCCATTTAGCTAAGCAAATGTATATACTTCTATGGATTCATACATGCATGTGTTTTCCAAATTTCCAAAATAATTCAATTAAAACCCTCATTTTCTTTCTTCATCCTAGAGTACTATCTTCCTGATTTCCCTCACACTTAAATCACGCAACCACAAACTAACCGAAGCCAATCAAAGATAAAAAATGGTCCCCAAAATAGCCCAATATGTGATTTTAATGATGAAACACGTGATAGGAATGTTCACAGCACATGGCTGTGTACACATGAAACAGCAAGCTTGTATAGCAGACTGTGCACACAGCACTGGCAGTGTACACAAGCCTTCCTTTGTTTCTATATAAATTTCTCAACTCTTTTATGCTTTTCTCCATCTTTCTAAGTCACCCTTGCCTCCTAATCCTTAAACAACTTAAACAAACATATCAAGGCATCAAATGGAAAAAAGTGAAATTAATTTGACAATTTTAAAGGTCTAAAAAGCATGTTTTGATCAATTAAGCTTAATTAAGAGAAAATTCACAAAGTCATGAGTTTACAAAGATTAAGTGCAATATAAGTTGATAAATCCACTCTTTTCAACCCAAAAATTCACACAATATATGAATTTATCAAGTACAAATGGTATTTTTTCCGAAAATTAGAAAAAGATTATTTTTTAATTTTTAAAAATTTTAAAAAAGCTTGAAAACATGTTTACTAAATAGTCCAAAATTACTTGGTGCATGGAATCCTTTGCCTTGTCAGTATTAGAACACTAGTTTGTTATAAAGACATAACATTGGCAAGACCTAAGGCAGTGTTTGTTTAGTGGGTGTGTCCACCAAATTTTGAGATACGGTAGTACACACTTGCACATGTTCTACGTTTAGTTTTTGAAAACACAAAATAAATGAAGACACAGTGGCACACGGTGACACACAGAAACATGAAATTTGTGTACCACCAAATTAATGAGACACTGAGACATAAATTTTAAGACATAAAATTTTCCATTTTTATCTTTAATGAAATTTTATAATTCCAATTTGTGACCTTGCACCCTAACACATTTTTCCTTCCTTCTCTCCACTCTTCTGTGTTCACCGTCATCCATCTTCCTTCCCTTCCTCCTTTGTGTAATTCCATCCATCTTTCCTCTCTTCTCTCTTTGTCTCTCTACCACTTTTCACTGTCACAGTTCTTCTCCCTTCCTTTATCACTCTTTGCTGCTTATCTTGATCGGTTGTCCGCCATTTTCCCTATGACTGCAAGGTCTTCTCTTCCATCGCCGCCACTGCGCCTCTTCTTCTCATTCTCCTCATCTAGACTACTACCTCTACCCAGATCCCCTGCATCCCTCTCACTTTTTGACAGTCTTCCTCATCTCTTTCATTTTCTATTTATGTTTTTAATTTTTTAATAATGAAACACATGACAGGAATATGTACGCAGCACTGGCTGGTACACATGAAACGGCAAGCTTGCACAGCAGACTGTGTACACACCTTGACAGCTTCTAGTCTTCCTTTGTTTCTACATGAATTTCTCAATTCTTTTATGTTTTTCTCCATCTTTCTAAGTTATCATTGCCTCATAATCCTTAAACAACTTAAACAAATATATTAAGGCATCGAATGAAATAAAAGTGAAATTAATTTGATAATTTTAAAGGCCTAAAAAACATGTTTTGATCAATTAAGCTTAATTAAGAGAAAATTTACAAAGCCATGAGTTTACAAAGATTAAGTGCAATATAAGTTGATAAAACCACTCTTTTCAACCCAAAAATTCACACAATATATGAATTTATCAACTCCCCCACACTTAACCAAAAGCATGTCCTCATGCTACACACTAATGAAGAGGGTATCCAAACATATCAACACTCAATTAATGCAAGTCACCTAACACTCATTAAAGAAAAATTACCTATTCCTATTTACTATTACCTACTTTTCATCTACCTATTTGGTCAAATAAATTAATTTTCAAGAACATATATGAGCATGTAGGGCCAAAATCTTATATCAATCAATTCAATTCCATCAATCAAGTCGGGTTCTAAAAGATATATAAACTTGCAAATTCATAAGAAATGGAACATAAAATTGAGCCATTGAACCCTTAACGGATGTGTTTACACTCTTATTGCTGTAGTGTTTGGGGTTAAATCACTCTATTCTCCTCTAATCTTGCTTTTAAAGACTTATTTTTCTTCTAACAATTAACAATAATTAGATGCATGTATACAAATATGATGGGGGCTTTTTAAAAGTTGTAATGAGGTTAGGGTTAAGGTGGGAGTATGTATTTGATTAGGTGGGCTAAGAATTTATATCATTGATTAGCTTAAGTTTACCTAACCTCACAATCCTTTGAATTTTAATGAAAATGCCTAAAACTCAATATGGACCATCTCACATCCCACTCTTTTTTTTTACACATAACCATGCAAATGCAATTGATATAACCAAACATACACATTTACTTCTTTTCCATTGATTCCTTAAAGTGACAATTGTTCATTCAACAATAACTTTCTTCTTCTTTTTTTTCTCTTTTTTTTACTTTGTTTTCTTTCCTTCTTTCTCACTTTCCTTTGTTACTTTTTTTTTCCCCATTTAGCTAAGCAAATGTATATACTTCTATGGATTCATACATGCATGTGTTTTCACAATTTCCAAAACAATTCAATTAAAAACCCTCATTTTTTTCTTCACCCTAGAATAATATCTTCCTGATTTCCCCCACACTTAAATCATGCAACAACAAACTAACCTAAGCCAATCAAAGATAAAAAATGGTCCCCAAAATGGTCCAACACCTAATTTTAATGATGAAACATGTGACAGGGATGTGTACACAGCACGTGGCTATGTACACGTGAAACAGCAAGGTTGCATAGCAGACTTTATGCACAGCACTGGTGTACACACGTTGACAGCTTCTAGCCTTCCTTTGTTTCTACATGAATTTCTCAACTCTTTTATGCTTTCCTCCATCTTTCTAAGTCATCCTTGCCTCCCAATCCTTAAACAACTTAAACAAACATATCAAGGCATCAAATGAAAAAAAGTGAAATTAATTTGACAATTTTTAAGGCCTAAAAAACATGTTTTGATCAATTAAGCTTAATTAAGAGAAAATTCACAAAGCCATGAATTTACAAAGATTAAGTGCAATATAAGTTGATAAATCCACTCTTTTCAACCCAAAAATTCACATAATATATGAATTTATCAAGTACAAATGGTATTTTTCCGAAAATTAGAAAGAGATTATTTTTTAATTTTTAAAAAATTTTAAAAAAGCTTGAAAACATGTTTACTAAATAGTCCAAAATTACTTGGTGCATGGAATCATTTGCCTTGTCAGCATTAGAACACTAATTTGTTATAAAAACATAACATTGGCAAGGCTTAAGGCAGTGTTTGTTTTAGTGGGTGTGTCCACCAAATTTTGAGAGATGGTGGTACACACTTGCACATGTTCTACGTTTGGTTTTTGAAAACACAAAATAAATGAAGACACGGTGGCACACGCTGACACACTGGGACATGAAATTTGTGTACCACCAAATTAATGAGACACAGAGACACAAATTTTAAGACATAAAATTTTTCATTTTTATCCTTATTGAAATTTTATAATTCCAATTTATGCCCTTGTACCTAGCACATTTTTCCTTTCTTCTCTCCACTCCTCTGTGTTCATTGTCATCCATCTTCCTTCCCTTCCTCCTTTGTGTGATTCTATCCATCTTCCCTCTCTTCTTCCTTTGTCTCTCTACCACTTCTCACTGTCACAGTTCTTCTCCCTCCCTTTATCACTCTTTGCCGCTCATCTTGATCGGTTGTCCGCCATTGTCCCTGCGACTGCAAGGTCCTCTTTTCCGCCGTTGCCACTGCACCTCTTCTTCTCATCCTCCTCGTCTACACTACTGCCTCTACCCAGATCCCCTCCATCCCTCTTACTTTTTAACAGTCTCCCTCATCTGTTTCATTCTTTATTTATGTTTTTAATTTTTGTTGAGTATATTGCACTACAAAAAATGCGTCTGTTACCGGCGGATTACCGGCGGATTTTTTCATGATTTTTGCCGTTTTCACCATTACCGGGGGATTTCTTCCGCTGGTAAAAACCTCGCCAGTAATTAGTTACTGGCGAATTTGGAATCAACGTTACCGGCAGAATTTTCCCGCTAATTCCACCAGTAACGTTAAAGTTTTTTTTAAAAAAAAAATATTTCCGCTGGTAATTCCCACGGTAACGGTGATATAATTAAAAAATATATATATAAATAATAACTAATACATTTCATAAACCTTATAAAATGCAACCAAATAATCAATAAATATTGGGTTGAACTCACTAAAAAATACACTAAAAGGAGATAAATAATCAAAGACTAGAACTACTTACATAATAAAAAATTGAATATATTACATAAATGACTAATTTTTTCTGTATTATCCTTCAAACATGTATATTCAGACTTGAGTATTAATCTGAACTTTTACTATGATTATGTTAAGCAATGTTAAATTGTTCAAATTACATTTACATTTTCATGAAAAATTGGTAATTCATGAAACTAACAGAAAAGAAAAATGTTGTAAATTACATATATGTTCACCTTATTCATGTCTCAACAACTACAACTTATTGCCACAAACACAATCTTTTTAACATTAAGAACATCAAAACTAAAATCAACAAGCCAGATTTTATGAGAAACAAGTTGTAAGAGTCTATATATGAAATCTTACATACAGAATGCCCATCTTTGACATTAAGGTAGTAGTACAACCACTATAAGTTATAAAATTATAATTATGACAGGATTGACAGCTGTATTCAGTGATTACATATGTATATATCCTTTGTCTCCATATTTGGAACTCTATTATATGCTCAATACTCTATTTCTATGATACCCGTACTCTAAAAAAACAGAGAGATCAAGATAGACTAAGAAACTAAACCAAATTACCAAATAATGTCTCATACTTATAATATATCTTAATTAGATTGATTTTCCAAATAATTATTATTCCTTTTTTTGTCTTATAAATAAATTCACCTCATTGTCTTATAACCCAAACGCTATCTTTTTCAAAGTAGTTCAGCATTCCACCATCAAGAAGAAGAGCTTTGGTCTGCATCAATTACATAAAGAAAATTGAATTAGCTTTAGGTTTATGTTAATGTATATAGCTACCATAAATTTACCATAAAGCAAAGCGCACACATAGATTTTTATCAAGTTTCAAAGTGTTAAGACATACTAGGAAAAATCCTATGATTTCTTGTTGAGACCAAAAGACCATAACCATAACTGTATCAACAAATATTAAAGTAAAATTAAACAAAACAAATTGAAGTTTCACAATATTTGTGATTCAAAAGGGATAAAAGAAGAAAGCATATACTCTCTAGTCTCAATTATGGTGGGATCTCAGATTGATCCTTCTGTCAGGACCTATCACCAAATAGAAGCAATGATCATAAACTAATTTTCTACCTTGTATTATATAACTAGAGTATATAAAAAAAGCTTTGTTTGTTCATTACAAGTACTTTACTAGGATTAATTAGCAGATTACATGCTATAACAATTAGTTACCCTTTACTTACTGCTAAGTCAAATTAAAATCACTAAAAACTGAATGGAGCAAGAAAGAGGTCTGAAATTACTGCTAAGTCAAATTAGCTTTCCATACTAACAAGAACAACACTTCATTCATTGTTTATTCTTGTATATCTATGGGTTTAGAGACTCATTTTCAACAACCTTAGTTAGCTATAAAACATAAATAAAAACACATTTATGGGTCTGCAGAACAAAACAATTGAAACCAAGAAAACTAAAAATACAAGTTTCATCAACTATAATTGCATATCACATACACTTTCATGTAGCACTACTTCAGTTACAAAAGCAACAATAATAGTACAATCATATGACATACAATTTCAACAAATAACTCTTACAAAATTAGAAAATGAAGGGAAAAAAATCATCTAAGATGAGCAAAACTAGTCCTCTAAGAAGAAGGCCCCTATATATTGTTCTATGAAAGAGTTTGACTGAATAATAGACATGATTCCAAAGAAGAAAAGTATGCACTCACTTGAAATGTAGGATTTTGAAAATCCTCCTTGAAGATGGTTTCTACATCAGAAAAATCCTCTTACAATATTTAACAAAATTTATTCTTCCACAAACTTTAACATGAATAAAAAAGTAGTGGGTATTAAAGTTTCAACCCTTTGGTCATTGCAAAGCAAGAATAAACTTATTATAAACAACACAACAAGATAAGTCAGCATGATAAGTTTTCATCTATCAATCAATGCTAGTGTGTGCTCCAAACAACATTTCAATGACAATGCAAAAGACATTACTAATTATTCCTAAAAGATTACATGACATTGCAAAAAAAATATAAAAGGTTAAAGTGCAAACATTGGTATAGTTGTGGACATGTGGCAAATCCTGAGAAATAGTCCAGTTCTTGAAGTGGTCAAGTATTATGACTAGATAGTAGAGCTTTGGTGCCAAGCTCAAATCAACAGCAGTAACCTTCTCCCCAGTAACAAATGGACCCTAAACCACACCTCAAAGCATATGACCATAGCTATTAAGTAAAAGGTAAGCACAAAATACAAAAAAAATAAATAAATTATGGTTATGTAGTAATAAATACATGGTTCTTAAGTGTTCATCCAAATCCTTCAACTCAGCAAGCAATGCTTGCTCTGATCCATCATTTGGTTCTTTGCTCTTTAGAAACGTCACAAAAGCCCCAAATAACTTTGATCCCTTGCAAGTTTTGAAGAACAACTCACTCAAATCAAAAGTCAAAAACACATATCTACATAACAATTAGCACACAACAAAGAATCGTAGCTAGCTGAAAAGTGGAAAAGTAGGAGGATTTACACTTTGGCAGATTTAGGGGAAGTGAGGAGAGAAGGTTGAGGGTACTTTCCTCAAGGATGCCAACAATAACATCGGAATCTGATGCGTATGCATCTTAGGTCGTTTTTAGTCTCAATTTCTCTTCATAATCATGTCATTCTTTGTGAATTATACTCATTAATTGATCAATTAAACAAACTTGATGTTCTTTGAGTTGTGTTTGTGTTTTTTAGAAATTCACTAAGAGTTTTAGGTGATAGAAGACCATTTGAAGAGAGATTGAAGCAAAGAAGATGAAAAAAAGACCAAAAGCCACACGTTATACGTCACTCACTCG
>JASCZI010151624.1:0-18578 GCA_036250425.1 Stylosanthes scabra | reverse complement strand
AGAGATTAGGATTTAGTTACTCTAGATTCGTTGTGCTTGATTTCTGAAAACCTTAGAATTGTGATTGAATGTATACATTGGCCCTCAAGGGAAAAACATCTCCAAATCTCTTAACATTCCATTCCATTGATTAATTCTCAAGTAAACTTTCTGTTCTCTATTCTTAATTGTTCCTTAGTTTTCGAATTCATCATCACTCTTGTCCAAAGTTTTATTTTGATCTGCTTAGATTGATTGATAGATAGTATTGTTTGGTCCCTTATTCCTCGTGGGAACGATACCCACTTCACCGTGGTATTACTTGAACGATTCGGTATACTTGCCGAGTATCATGCTCACACCACCAAACTGTTTGAGAGTTAGTTGTTCCGCCATGGTAGAGGTACCTAAAACGGAGAACTAGATTGTGTATCAGAATCGGAACTAGAATCAGAAAAACGATTGTTATTCAATGCCCGTCTCGAATGCGATCTTAGCATACAAATAACAATTCAAAAGGAAAAAAAACAGTATGTACAGTATTCACAGACAATCAAAAACAAAGAAATATTCCGATTCCCCGGCAACGGCACCAAAATTGTGACGTGCCCGCTCGGGGAGGGGACTTTCGTTCGTTGTAGTTCGGAAAGTCCCTTATCCCTTGTGGACGGCGTCTGGAACGTTTTAAAAGAGGTGTCACATTGTGCAACCAAAATACCGAGTAGGACTCGGGTCATTCTGCTCAGGAAACGAAAGGGAAAGTCTATTTTTGATTGGGGTTGCTTGTAGTTGAGTTTGTTTAGAAGTAGTTCGCAGGTTGAAAGCAGTTGAAAGCAATTAAAGGCAGTTGAAAGCAGTAAATAAGCAGTTAAAAGGCAGTAAATAAGTTGATAATAAAAGGAATGTCACGGCCTTGAGTTGAAATACGGTGCATTACTATCATTGCTGCTATGTCCCAGATCGATTAGACACCCCCTAAGAGAAACCTCCACTATATCCGAAACTAACTAGCTGTGTGGCAACGAACCCACAGTTCCGGGTTCAACTCACATTTGGAGCAGGTGTTGCTTGGAGTTCATGACTTAGCCCCCGGCTCCCAAGAGTAACCCGCTGTCACCGATACAATCCTATTGTCACCAGGACCTCTTGCGCGTGAGCGAAATATGGAGCCTTTGATCTATGCCTAGGGCTGACAAACTCTATAGGATCCCCGCTGTCACCGGGTCAGACCTGCTGTCACCAGGTTCCCAAGCACTTGTGCCATGCTGCCGTGGCGAACCTCGTTCGGTCAAGGAACTGCCACTATGCTAGCAGGGGTGTAGGGCGTATAGCTTTACAGGATTGACCCGTTCCTCTAGCGTGATCTTTATGGGGACTTGCAGCTCCGGTCATTTGCACATTTCACCTCACAGCCGAGACACTATAGGACTCTACTCACTAATTGCAGAAATCATAAAAGTGAGAAAATAAATTGGCAGCATAACAGTATGTAAAATCGCAGTTTGCAAGAAATAAAACGGACAGAATAACAGTAAAGTAAATTGATTGAAATTGAAATTCGATAGAGTAACAGTAAAATAAACAAACAAGCAATAAAAATAAAAAGTCTGGCTAGAGAATGGACAATAAACCTAAAATGGAACCCTAAAAACTAAACTAAATGTGGAAGTGTGCTCTCTTGAAATGGTGAAAGGCTCCTCTATTTATAGATGCTGAGAACCACTGATGCGTACGCATAGAAGCTCTGAATGCGTACGGATCTGTGCCGAAACAGCCTTTTGGGCGTGCCTCCCACGTATAGGATGCGTACGCATGGCTTCACTGATGGGTACGCATCTGGTCTAGCAATGACCTTCTAGGTTTTGTTTCGATCCTTTCGTTCCTTTCGCTCTCTCCGGCCACTTCCGCTCCGAACTCCGCCTGTTATATCCTGAAACACTTAAGCACACACATCAAGGCATCGTGCGGAACGGGAAACAGTTCAAAACATAGTAAATATTGGCCGAAATAGCAGTTATTACAATTATAGCCCTAAGGAACTACTAAGTTCAATTTAACCTATTTTGTTAGTGTTTAAGCGATGAAAAGGTGATAATTAATCAATTAAAACAGTAAAATGAACCGTCGAAACGGGTTTCATCACCACCACATGATATATATTTTTACGTTATATAATCTTATGTTATATAATTTTAAAGTTATTAACATGGTTTCAAAATATTTTATTGTATTTATAAATATAATAATATTAGTTATATATTTATTTTATTTAATTAAATTATTTATTTTATATCAACTTAAATATTATTTTGATGTCAAATAATATATATATAGAAAATTGTATAAAAAAAATTTTTCTTTTGACATCAAAATAATCTTCTATTTGGCATAGAAAATAACTTGATTGAATTAAGTTGGACAAAATAAATATATACATAAAATTATTATTATTATAAACATAAGTTAAAAATTTAAAAGTAAAAAAATATAACATCTATAATTATATACATATAACATATATAAACTTATATAAATATCATCCATAATTACTAATTTTGTAGAATTAGTAATTCTACATTGCAATTTACGTGTCATTGTAGTTGTAACTAATATATAGTTTAAATATACCATTTCAAAAAAAATAAAATCATACAAATATATATAACTACTAATTAGAAATTAATATTAAAAACTGAAAAATAAAAAATATTTCTTAGCAAATTAAAAAAAATGTCCATTAAATATGTTAGAAATAGCATATTGTAATATAAATTATTATTTATTTTAAAAGAAAGTTTTAGGAGCCAATATTACGAAGACAAATAGGGAGCCAATATTATTTTTTCTTCTTTTCACTCTTCACCTTTTACCACCCACTATTTCCCTAATTACACTTATTGACTCCCTATTGGTCCCCTAATATTGGTTCCCTAGCATTACTCATATTTAAATAACATCGGTTACATTGAACATATAACATCCCTAAATTAATTTATATAACATCCTTAATTTCAAACTTATAACATTCTTAATTATAATCATATAATATACATAATTAACAAGTATAAAAACTTCAAAATATACACAAAAATGTATAGGCCCGCCTCCTCAACCATTTTTTTTGTGAAATTCCCTTCTTTTTCTTGATAATCTCAGATATCCCTATCTCTGTATCATCATTTTCTTCTTGAACCCTTCATGAATCTGCTCCTGCTGCTTCTATTTCCTTTTTAAGGTGAAGTGTTGACTCCATGTAGATTGCTAATTCCTTGCCTTGATCCTGGTTGATCTTGTTCTGCTCACTTCCCTGCCTTTCTTCAGCTTCTTCTTCAAACTCCTCTGGCATTTCAATAAAATACAAGTTTTTAGGATTGAGCTTGTATTTCTTCACCTTTGGTTTCTCAGGTCTAGCATCAAACATCATCATTTCCATTCCCATGCCTTGGTTCCCTTCCTGATTTTTTTCTTCTAAAACCATATTCTTCTCTACATCATGGTGGCTTCCTTCCATACATGCTTGCTTCCCTTTTTCTTCATTATGCAAGTTTAATGTCTTCTCCTTTTGTTCAACATCAGTTATGACTAATCCTTTGTTTTTGTTTGGTGTAATGTCTCCCATAAAAAATCCCAGCATTTCGCCCATCGTCCCTCCACTTTCGCTCATGGCTTTATTCATCAGATGCCCCTTATCCCTTGACTTTTGGTTTACAGAAAATGAGTTAGCATTCTCGTTCTCAGCTCTGGCCACACTCTTTCCCTTCAGTCTGGCTAGTTTTCCCTTGAGCTTGAAGTATTCATATTCTAACTCCTTGCTTTTATCTTTATCATTATTCTCGAGTTTTTCCTCCAGCTCCATTTGTGCTCCCATTTCTCATCTCTCAGTTTCTCCCTTGATTCTAGGACTTCTATTCGATTCTCCATTATTTGATGCGTCTTTTCATCATTCATTCCTCATTCTCCCTCCATGTTGTTGCCGCTTTCTCCCTTCCAAGCCTCCTTCCTATACTCCATTTTTGCACTTGCTTCGGTGAGTCAGCCCGCTCCTCTTTTTTATTCCTTCGCCCCTCATTCAGCTGCATGTCTTCAAAATCGTGTGGATCTAGTGACTTTGCTCTTGCAACTCTAAGGCAAGGTTTATATCTTGGAATACTGGGGTCCTTTAGTGACATAGCTGTAGGGAATTTACACTCCCTTTTTGCATTAGTTGTCTTGAATTCTTTCAATTTTAAGTTCTATCCATACTCTCCTTTCCTTTGATACCCGTAACCAGCAACCAGTAGTAGGTAGGGGTTTCCTTATATCAAGTAATACCTTAACTCTCAAGAAAGATCTCATGAGAATTATGTTTCTCCAAGGGTCATCCACCTCCATAATTGAGCCTAGGTCCATACCCACCTTCTCTGCTGTCTTTTTGTTCACGAAGTCAAGAAGAACCGCGTGTGATCCACCTCCTGAACTGATTTATTCTCTGTCCATGGATACATTTTGACTAAATTGCCTATGATGTTCCAAGGGCCTCCGCTCTATAGTTGAAACCCTTTGCTTTGGTCTTGAAAACTTATGAGGATTTTGTTAACTCTCACATATGTGATACTAACTCCTTTAGAGTGACCCCATATCCCCTTGAGTGCAGCCTTAATTGTTCGAAATGTGAGTTCCTTGTCACTGATGACTTTTGCCACCAAATTCATGTTTTCCTCAATGAAACCATCATGGTTTTCTTGCTCCATAGTGATAACCTTACCTTCAATTAGGTGTGCTTCTAGAAACTCCATTGCATGTATGATTTCCCAACTTGTGTTTGTTCTTCCTATAGGAGGAGGCTCGTTCTTTCTGAAAATCACCAGTTACACCATAATCGCTACTAAAGAAGATTCTAATTCAGTTGCATGAAAGTCAGACGTAACTTTGGGCACTGTAGCTAAGGTTATATATATGTGAATTATGTTGTGGATTTTGATTGTAGTGAGAAGAGAACAATTAGGTCATGCGGATTTTACAATCCTAAACTCATCAAGTATACCGAATCATACTAAGTAATACCACAGTGAGTGAATATCGTTCCCACGAGAATTAATGAATTAAGCAATAATGATTAACACATTCTTTAATTAGACAGAATAAATAATCAAAGAATTGTAGTTTCAATAATGAACATGATGAAAATAGTAACAAAATAAGAACAATAACGTGCCAATGAAGAAATCAAAACAAAATTGAGAAAAAGTTATGGTGAAGAGTTAAGGACTTGGAGATATTCAACTCTAGGATATTAATTCTTAAATTTACTTTCTTCTTTAACAAGTAAGGATCAATTCACAATGAATCCTAATTAACTAAACCATAATCTCTTAGCAATTTAATTTCTCTAAACTGAATTAACTATCAATCTCTTGACTAATCGATTAAGAACAAAGGTGATGTTCAATTCTGATTCTAATATGCAAATCCCAAGAGTGATTCTAGATTGAGTTATAGGTCACCTATTCAAACTAGTTCTAAACCAATTGAAGAATTACGGATTAAGATATTACATACCTATTAAATCCTTATTTCTAGTTTAAGTAATAAGTATGAGGTAAAATTCTCAAGCTTGTCTGATCACTTATTCTCTCAAATTCAGTGATTAAACCAAAACAAAATTAGTTACCTCTCAATAATCTAACTCCTTGTTGATCAAGAACTAGAATTCAACCTTGAATTGTGATCAATGACTTGAGATTGAAAAAAAGTAAAAACTTGAATTAATAATATGTGCTAGGATAAATAGAGCTCCTCATCCTCAACAAAAGTGTTTAGTCACTCATAATGTACAGAAAACTAAAACTAGGATTTGTAAATGAGACTAAGTAGCTGAGTGACTAACCCTAATAGTTTTGTCACTATTTATACTAATAACTAAACCTAATTCTAATTAACTAACAAATCAAATTCAAATTCAAAACAAATCAAATTCCTAATAATAGTAAACTCCTGATGGTTTCCCTTCGATCCTCTGCAGACTTCTTCCTTGCTTCTCACTTAACTTCCTTGATTGGGCTTGGGTCATTCCTCAAGTAATCTATCAGATTAGTTCACTAATTTGCAAACTTGGACTTGGTGATTAACCATGAGTTTTGGACTTCAAGAGATTAACTTAACAAAACAGAATCAAAACTAATTAGTAACATAGGGCCACAAACCAAGCATAAGCATGGTTTATGGACGGATAAGCGTCCAAGCTTTGAGTGAGCTGGTGCATGGGCGCCTAGGCGTGCTCATTGCTTCATTGGGTGAGCTCTCTGGATAACAACGCCATTGTAGTCACCTAAACGCCCATGTTCCAGCGCCTGGGCGTCCTCCTTACCTCTAGGGTGAGCTCTCTGGACTTCTTGTGCTCATTACTTTTTTTTCCCCCTCTTCTTCATGATTTCTTTCTTTGATTCCTTTTGTTCTTATATCTCTTGAATTCTCTTATTTCTCCTTAAATTCCTGCAATTAACAAAGATACCATATACTCAAAGCCATGTTGATTAAAAGATGAGAATTTACTTGAGTATGAAGTTAAATCTTTCTTAATCAAACTAATGAGTATAACTATCAATGATACTCATGCATCATTAGGATGATGAAGAAATGTAATCAATAGAAAAGAATTGAGATGACGAAGAGATTATACGAATGAGAAAAAGATCGGAGCTTGAAGAACCTTACATTCTATTGTCTCTCCTATTGAGAGAAAATACTCTCCAAGTGAGAGAGACTAGTCATTGCAGCATGGTTTATATGCTTACTTTATTACTTCCTCTTTTCATTCTAAGTTTTTTTTTGCCTGGAATTTTAAGTTTTTAACATATTTTTTTTTTCATTTCCTCATTTCTTTTCCAATAGAAAGCAATTAAGTTTCATATTAGTTTTTTTTTGTTACAAAGTTCTTCTTTCTTTCTTTCTATTCTTTTTATACACTGTCTTTTATTTTGTTTTTGGTATTTATTTCTTCTTTCTTTCAAATCTACTTATAATGGCTTCGTTCTTTTTTTTTTTTTTTACACAGAATGGCTTCCTTCTATCATGACTCAAAACATTGCGAGGCCTTTCTGAATGTCAGGTCCACAACAATTAACTTTAGTCACATCACATTCACATATAACAAATTCGACCTAAACCCAATTCAGCAATACGACCAAAAAATCACCCCAAATTAATAATCATCTGATAAACCATCCTCAAATGACTTTATTTTAGCCCACTAACTACCCCATATTGTTGAATGACCCATTTCTGTGTGGGTCGCAGGTTCTGCCCCCTTACACATGTCTTATCCCAATGTTCACAAGGGCCATGAAGCACGTGTACACACTCACACCCAAACACATGGCATTAGGGGTGTTATGGCCAGGCCCAAGTCCCGGCCCGAGCTTGATGAAATTTGAGCCACTTTTTATTCGGTTTCAATACCGTCGGAATTGACCACGGCATTGGTACTCTAAGTTCAAGCACATGAGAATCTATTCATATCTTTATTTACTCGATTTATTCTGAATATGAATTAAAATTTTTATATTTTAACTAAAATGTTATATTTAAATTTTAATAAAAAATTGTTTACAGCCTGAATTGGAACTATTTATTTGAAAAGTACAATAAATATAATTTATTATAATTTGGACGTTTCAAATTTTAAATTTTAATAAAAAATATTTTCAATCCAAATTGGATTGATTTTTTCTTAATATGAATTAAAATTTTTATATTTTAATCAAAATGGTTATATTTAAATTTTTAATCATCCAACATAAATACCTAAAATTATTAACTAAGTCAAACCAAGCAAACATTTTCCACTCTCACTCATGCACTGTAATTCACGCTCCCCAACACCTAACTCACGCACCCACAGTGCTTCTTCTTCTTTTTCGTCTTCTTCTTCTTCATCATCATCATCACTACCTCCATCTCCTCCTCCTTCGTTATGTTGTGGTAGTTGTTTTTATTGTCGTTATCGTTGTCGTTGTCGTCGTCGTCGTCGTCGTTGTTGTTCTCCTCCTCCTCCTCCTCTTCCTCCTCCTTCTTCTTCCGCTGCTACTTCTCCTTCTCTACTGCACCGTCATTGCCATTGTCGTCGTTGTCTTCTTTTGTTTTCTGCTAGTTCTTCTTCCTCTTTGTTGTGTTGTCGTTATCCTCATTGTTTTTGTTAGAATATATTAGTATCAATTGTAATATATGAGTTTATTAGTTTGATATTACTCATAATTATAGGATATTAGGTTATTATTATTCTGATTTTCTGTTCACCTATAAATATGTTAGTGCGTTGAACTATGGAACATACAACTCTCATAAAATTCTAATACATAAATCTTTCTCTATTGTGTACTCTTCTCCCTTACTAACATGGTATCAAGAGTTTAGGTTCTTTCCAATTTTTTTTTTTTCCGATGGAAATTAGATCATGGTTTCCTCCTTGAACTCTAGGAGTTTCTTTGATTGTTCTTCGCACACAATTTTTTTTCCACCTTCAAACGTCCTGTTATGTGCCGCTTCACGTTTCATGCTTCTCCTCATCTTCATCGTGTTGCTTCTTAATTTTTTCGATGTTCATTCTGTTAGTTTCATTTGCACCCCTGTTTCCACAGTTTTTGCTAGGCTCTTTGTGACAATTCCGTCTGCACTCTTTCGGCATTTTTTGCCAGTCTCTTTGTGGTAGTTTCGTCTACACTCTTCTGACAGTTTCCCCATTCACTTTGTGGCAGTTCCATTTGCAACCTATTTCGGTACTTCCGTTAGCTCTCCGTTCCGATAGTTACATCTGCATCCGTTATGGCAGTTCCATCTGCACCCCGTTTCTAGCAGTTTCGTTTGCACTCGTGTTCCGGTCACTCTATGGCAGTTTTGTAGTCTGCATTTCCTCTCGGCAATTTCATCAATTTATTTATTAAAAAATAAGTTTCAAATTCAAGTTGACACTTATGTTTGAGGGCGGTTGTTAGAATATATTAGTATCAATTAATATCAATTATCATATATAAGTTTATTAGTTCGATATTACTCATAATTATAGGATATTATATTATTATTATTCTAATTCTCTGTTCACCTATAAATATGTTAGTGCATTGTACTCTCACTTTCTATACACAACTTTCACACAATTTCCATACGCAAAATCCTTTCTAAATTTATGTACTCTCACTTTCTAAATTTTTTCATTATTGTCGTCTTCCTCTTTTTCTTCCTAGATGAAACTCGAATTGAGGGGGAGGAGGAGAAGGAGGAAGAGGAAAAGGAGGTGGAGAAAAAAGAAGAAAAAAACAAACAGGAATAAAAAACCAAAATGAACAGAAACACGTTAATATGAACAGGTTTTTATAGTTGACATGAATAATAAATAAAAGAACAAGTAAAAGTCTAATGAATGTTTGAATATGATTTTATAATTGTCATTATATGTTTTTATAGTTGACATGAACAGATTTTTATAGTTGACATGAATAATAAAGAAAAAACAAACAAGACTTCAAAAAATGCAAAAACAGAATTCTATATTCACGAACATACTATTACTATTATAACAAATAGGAAATTAAAAACATTGAACATGTTTTTAAAAATACTATTACGAACAGAAATGATTAATAATAACTAGATTTTTGAACTATGAAATTCTAACATCTTGAAAAAAAATTCACTTAATCATCAAACATGATTTTTACTCATAAAAGAACACTATAACAATAATGAATTAAACATAAATTTGTATGTTACTACAATGTACATGAAAGAACAATTAAAATCAAAATCAATACTCATGAACAAAATATTACTATTAAAACGAACATAAATTTAAAACCATCAAATAAGTTTTTAAAAATTAGATCACGTACAAAAACAAATCAAGTTACCACATGAATAAACAAAGTATAGATTGAATTGAACTTTAAAATAAACAATCCAACAACAAGAACATTAACAGTATTAAAAGCAATCAAAACCTAAAAGACATAAACTGATTGGAAAAATAGAAAAATACTCCGTGATCTGCTCTAGTGCAGAATTCAAATCTAATTGCTTTGTTGCAGAATGTGAACTCAATTCGCAGAGCATTAATGGATTTAAACTGCAATTACCCATTATTCAAACAGAAGAAGAAGGAGGATGTTGAGTTGAGTTGAAATTGAGCTGAGGAGTGCTTGAAAGGAAACAATTGGTTATGACTTGATTGCTAGAATTAGATGTACATATGAAGATTTATTGCTAAACTTAATAAAAAAAATATTTGCATTCCAAATTATATCAATTTAAAAGGTATAATAGATATAATTTGTTATAATTTAGATGTTCCAAATTTTAAATTTTAATAAAAAGATATCTGCACTTTGGATGAAATTTTTTTCTAAATATGAATTAAAATTGTTATATTTTGATCAAAATGGTTATATTTAAATTTTCATAAAAAACTATTTGGAGTCCAAGTTATAATTTGGATTCATTTGGAAAGCACAATAAATATAATTTGTTCTAAATTTTAAATTTTATAATTTACAAAATTTTAATTATTAATTTATTGCTCCAATACATTAGTTTTGCACAATTCTAATTTAAAATTATTTAAATTATAAAATTTGAATGTATAACATCCAAATTATAATAAATTATATTTATTTTATCTTTCAAATCAATTCAAATTGGATTGAAAAAAATACATACATGCAGAGATCACCATTAAATCAATTATTAATTAAATGAATTATTTTAAGCCAATGTCAGTTGTCAATGGCCGTGACATTAGTCTTGATTTCCTCTGCCTGCGACACTAAACCGATGCTAACTTGTTTCCTGTGTCTGTCTGCGACACTGATAGGAAACATATTTTAGTAAATTTTTTATGATAATGTTAAATGTACCATTTAGCAATATACAGTGACGAAACTTAGTGTGAACAAATGTGGCCATGCCTCCCAAAATATTTTAGAAAAATTTAGTAGTTCAACTTTAATGAAAATCTAAGTAGCTTAACTCGTTAAATTGGTTTATTGAAAATTTGGAAGAAGTGTGTTGGAAACCTACTTTCATTTCTTCTTACTTCGGTGCAGAGATGGGCCTTTTCATTTTCTCATTAAAAAGTTTGCCAAAAAAAAAAAACTCTCACTATATTTTACTTACTAATATTTATTATATATATATATGTAGTCATCTAAATATCCAATCAAATTTTACTATATCTTATTTTAGAAACAGAGCTTGTTATATCCTAAAAATTACATTAATAAATTTTGTTAAATATAAATAGTAGTATATATAATTTTCATTAATGGTATTTGTATATTAAAATTCAGTCACTAAATCAACAACCAAATTTATATAATAGTAATATATATAATTTTTATTAATGGTATTTATATAAATATATTTATTTTTAAAATTATTTTTAATATATATTTTATATTTCAACATATATATTTTATAATAGTGACTAATTTTTTATATATATCTAACATAACTCAATAATTTTACACTAATTTTTTTAATTTAGCCCTCCCAAAATTTTCATTCAAGCTCCGCCATTGGCAATATGAAAAAATTTTGCATAAAAATAAAAATTTTTCTGTACTAATGTTTATATTTTTTATGTTGCTAAATAATATGTATTTATTTGGATAAATAAAATATTTATGGTATTCATAAATAAAAAAAACAAATTAAATCAGACAAAACAGGCTTTATTTGTCCGTCTGGACACAACCCATAAACAGGCTTTATTTATTTATTTTCATATTAGAGTAGTGTGGTCCAAGCTCCAAATCCATTGTGGATAGTCAATGCCAATAGCAAGTAACATTCCGTCGCCAACTGAACCACGCAACAACGTGCAGAATTGCGGTGCTAACGGAAAATAAAGAAAATATTAAATTTATAAAAAAAAAAAATGTCATCGGTGAAGCAAATCGGAGTGGTGGGCGGCGGGCAGATGGGGTCGGGAATAGCGCAAGTGGCGGCCATGCACGGCATAGACGTCTTCCTCTTCGATGTGGATCCTCGCGCTCTTTCCAAAGCCTCTGCTTCCGTCTCTGCCTCCATCGCTCGTTTTGTGTCCAAAGCTCAACTCTCTCAGGTCATCATCCATTTCTCAACTTCTCTCTACTTTTTCTCTTGTCCTTTGGTTTCCTTTGGAGAATCGAATTCAAAGATGATTGAGCCTTGATCCCTTTTCTTGGTTATTATGTTCAATTATTTCAAGAAATTAAAATTTATGTCTAGTTAATGATAATATTTACGGTTTTGGTAACTTTGGTGACCCTGATTAGTTGTTAGTCCTAATACTTTTAAATCGTGAAATAATTTATTTAATTAACTTTTTTCGTGGTTTGGAGTGTGATTGAATTATTATTATTATTATTATTAAGTTTAGGAATTCATTTATCTCATAATTTTAGAGCGCGTAATACTTAGATTGGTACTTAAAGTTATACTTGCCTCCTCAATCTGTTCCTCAAAGTTTCAATTTACTCAATTTGGTCCCAACTTAGCATTCGCGACTCACATTAATCCTCGGCTGGACTAATATTTAATAAGCAAAGACTAGAGACTAAAATAATCAGTTTAGAGACCAATTTAAGATTTTGGTTCGAAATTGAGATATATTTAACTGTGCTGCTTTTGTCGAATTTCTTTTCTCTTGAAAAACTAAGAATTTTTAGTCCTTCAAATGATTTGATCTGCATAATAGTGTAGTTCCTTATGTATAGTCAGAAGGCGCTGATGCTTTGCAAAGGCTGCGGTTTACATCAAATTTGGAAGACTTCCATCAGGCTGATTTTATCATAGAAGCCATTGTGGAATCTGAAGATATAAAGAAAAGATTATTACTTCAATTAGACAAGATTGCCAAGAGTTCTGCAATTTTCGGGTCCAACACAAGTTCCATTTCTATAACTCGCCTCGCAACCGCAACCAGCAGACCCCATCAGGTTCGTATTTTTGGTTGCGCTTTGTCATTTTAGAATGAGAATGGGGATCTGTTTAGCATAAAGATTTGTTCCTATGCCTTAGGGAAAATAGTGTTTCATTTTCATCATTTGATCATATGCTATACAATCTTAATGCATAATGTACAGATATAGTGAAAGGAAACTAAATTACCTTATTCATTTTCAGGTGATAGGAATGCATTTTTTCAATCCTCCTCCTGTGATGAAACTGATTGAGATTGTGCGAGGTGCACAAACTTCAGATGAGACATTTGCAGCTACAAAAGCATTGTCAGAAAGGTTGTTGATTCATTCTCCTATCCAATTCTAAAGTGACTTTCTTTTTTAATATGCAAATTGTGCACATCAACATGTAAAATTCACGTTCAGGCTTTTATGTTCACATGCTCCCATTCGCCACAATTTTAAGCACCTGGCCTTATGCTTGTCTTGATATTGTTTTAAAGAAATATTAGCATCTAATGTTTCATATGGTCTGCCATAGCTCTTATGAAATTCAATTAAATCACCTTGCGCCTTTATCATATTCTTTTTGTCGACTCTATCATCAGATTTCCATGTGCTGAAGAAATTATTCTGCTCATTATTTGTGTGCCTTGCGTTGTTTGCTTTGATTGATGCATGCAATTTTGTTTTTATTGTCTTCTGTATTCTCTTTCTCCCATAACCCTTTTCCAAGATATGTTCAAAAACTTCATAATCAAACTGATTCTTCTAGTTAACTGCATTTTTTATATGCAGGCTCGGAAAGAAGGTAATAACCTCCCAGGACTTCTCAGGATTCATTGTAAATCGTATCCTTATGCCTATGATAAATGAAGCATTTTACGCGCTCTACACTGGCGTCGCGACCAAAGAGGACATCGACACAGGAATGAAGCTGGGCACTAACCATCCAATGGGTCCTTTACAACTTGCAGACTTTATCGGGTTGGATGTGTGCTTGTCAATAATGAAGGTTCTTCATGCTGGCCTTGGTGACAACAAATTTGTTCCGTGCCCTCTTCTTGTGCAGTATGTCGATGCTGGCCGACTTGGAAAGAAACAAGGTATAGGCGTGTATGATTATCGGAAAGATTCAAGGTCTGCCAATTCTTTGTCTTCCCGTCTCTAAGAAGTTTTTTTATTTTTTGTGGTGGAAGAATAAATTTGCTGCTGAACGGGAATAAAGAAGTGTGGCCTCCTATTTTGTGCTGGTATCTTTATTATTATTAGATAATGGTTATTAGTTTAGATGGTGTATTTATGAAAAATAGTTGTGACAGTAGTGACAGTGGGATATAATTGACTCAGGGATGGATTATTGGGGTGTACAATTGACTCATTAAATTATTTGGGTGTACTTTATCCACAGTGTGAAAAATGAGGTGTACAAATGCCCATTCTTCCTCATCTTTAAAGAAAATTATTGAAAACATGTAATATCTTTAATATCTTCTTGAAAAATACATGGACAAATTAAAACTTAAAGGTAATTTAATTTAAATGATTATTACCATGATTTAATTATTAACAAGGATATTCAGTATCAAATTATTAAAAATACTTAATTTTTGTAATTTTAAGGAGAAAAACCATTTTTTTTTTAAAAAAAGACATATATATCTTTAGATTTCTTTCTATAAAAAAAATATCGATGTTAGGTATTGTCTATACCTTGAATTTTAGCACTTCATGTCTTCATTCTAGCACTCAAAAAAAAGATGCAAAACAATGCAATTCTTTAACGATGAGCATGTATTCAACCAGCGCCAAATGGTGGAATTTTTCTCTCTCTCTCTTTCTCGACGTAGTTTAGACTTGTGACCATACTCACCACCCGCCCCGCTAAGAAAAAACCTTAATCCGAGTAAAAAGAGGAAAGATATAAAAGCCTCAAGAGAAAACTAAAACAAAAACTATAAGAAGAGGAAAACCACAAAAAGCATGAACAAAACGACACAAACACGTAATATAATGAATCTAATATAAAGGTCAAGAGCTAATATACCAAAAGACACCGAGAGAAACTACAATGTTGAAACTCAAAATGTCATAAAACACTATGAATAATAATGTGGCCCTTAGAAAAGTGAAAAGATAAGATCTTCTCAAAATAAAAGATTTAAAAGCTTACAATAAATAAGAAATTTTGAAGGATATTGAATATACATATACATAAGACTTTAACAAAGTCAAAAGCTATGAAAACATAAAGCTTAAGCAAATAGAAAAAATAATTCAAAGGCCATAATGGTCATCTAAAAGACATCAAAGACAAAACTTAGTGTTAAGCACAAATGTATCAAACAATAATCCAATGGACCTTAGACGTGAGAGAGAATAAACAGTGAGAATGAGAGAGAGAATGTTCCTTCCGAGGGGAGCACTCGGAAGAGTCCGAGGGCTGAATCCGAAAAAGGTACTTGATGTGATAAATGAATAGTACTAGAATCCCACAATTAGAATTATGAGATTCTAGGGCTAATATGAGAGGTTAGGGTTTAGAGAATGCGTACCTTAGGGAGTGCTTTCCCCTAGCTTATATAGCTGCGGGTGGTTAAGATTCGGATAGAATCACTTCATGATCTTATCGAATCTTTCCTTTTTAGTCTGATCTTTGATCCTATGGGCCAAATAAATTGGCTATTGACTTAGTGGATTGGGCCTTATTGGGCCGGTCCGTAACATTTCCCCCACTCGGGAAGTGAATGTATTCATTCGATTTCCGAGTAGTTTGGGAAACTTTTAGGGTTATTCTGATTGCTTCCTTGTATTGTTCCAACTTAGTTACCTTCCGACTGCTTACGCGTCAGTTGGTTCTTGGAGTGTCGTTTTGTTTTATTTCTGCAGACGTGGCAAAAAAGAGTGATAGCTTTTTCACGCTTTTCGAATGGAAAAGTAGTGAGAGCGGTTTTCAATACTTCAGTAACTGTCCCATCATTAGTTCTCTTGCCCCTTTGAATTCCAAAGCGTATTGAAGAAGCTTTTGGGATTTCAAAAGTGAGAAACTTCTATTTCTCTCTCTTTCTTTTCTTCTGCTCCTTTTCTCTCCATCTTCGTATTGCATTCTTGCCTTCAGAGGAATTTTTGATTTTGCTCTTCGCCAAACCTTCGATTTTAATTCGTAAGTATGACGTTCTTTTTACTGTGTTGCTTATTTGCTTTGGGTCGTTCCTCGTTTCTTGCTCTTCTCCCTTCTTCCTCGTTCGTCATCTTCTTCACTGTTTTTCTTCAAATACTTAGCCTTGCTCTCTGTTGCATGTCTATTTATAATATGGGGAACGAGGAAAGATGAGGAAGAAGAAGTCTTGTCAGAATGTGAGAGTTCCTCGCCCTTTGAACGCAGTTGAGCGTGGGCTGTACGGTTGGGTTGAGGAGACGATTTTCACTCAACCCTCCGTCCTTGAGGACTCTCTTCCTGAACTCCGTCGCCGTATGAGTTTGATGGAAAACGCCGCCACGGAAGGCGATTTTATTTTAGAGGCGGCTGGGCCGTCAGATCGCCTTCCCTTCCAAGCAAGTGAAGGTGATCCCCATTTCTTGTGAGTGTACCAGGAACTGTTTACCCATTTGGGGGTCCGTTTGCCTTTTACGGACTTTCAAAAGGTCATGACGCGGTGTCGGGTGGCAGTGAGCCAACTCCATTTAAATGGTTGGGGGCTCTTGCGGACCTTTGAGCGGGTCTGCCTTCACTTCGGGTTCAGACCGACTAGCCGCTTATTCTTGTATATTTATGATATACTCATCCCTCGTAGCGGCTATGGCTTCATTTCCTTCCGGGCGCGTCAGGGGTGTAAGTTGTTTGGCATTTTTTAGGAGTCCATCCAGGAGTTTAAATGGCATTACTTTAAAGTTTTGCCTGCTCCTGGCCGCCGTGCATTTTGGCTGGATGATGGGGAGGGCTTTTCAGTGGGTTTATTGGAACCGCAGGGTTAAGGACTTCGTTTTACATGAGTTGGATCCTTTGGAGATGGCCGTTTTTGACTTTTTAGTTTCACTTCCGGCTGGTTTGCCGAAGAAAAATAACCTCACCTGTCGTTGGATTTTAGATAACAACGACGCTGTGGTGGGAAGATTTCTTGGTAATCTTCAAATTCTTACTTTTCTGTGTAAGTTGTGTATTGTTTCAGCCTTGCATTTGTTATCTCATTTATATTCGTTCATCCGTTTTGCAAACGATTTACTTCTCGTCGAGATGAAGAAGACCAAGCTTGATAGGATGATGGCTATGATGGCCGATCCGACAAGGATGGCACCCCGGTCAGTTCTACCGACTGGTGTTCCTACTGCTACTGCGGCCGCCTCTGCTGCCCTTGCTGAGTCTTCTGCCAATCCTGCTATGCCTTCTGTTTAGGTTCCTCCGCCTCCTCCTGCTAATTCCAGGGCTAAGAAAAGCTCTTCGAAGAGGGAACGCCCTGATGCGTGTGCATCTTGGGTTGTTTTTAGCTTCAAATCCTCTTTAATTATATGATTATTCTTGTGATTTATTCTCTCAATTTGTCAATCAAACAAACTTGATGTTCTTTTGAGTTTTGTTTATGTTTATAGAGTGTTTCACAAAGGATTTTAGGTGATTAAAGATCAAACAAAGAGGATTGAAGATGCAAGAACGAAGCAGAGAAGAAAAGAGAGAATTTTCTAAGTGTCAAGCCCCACGTATGACGTGGAGAGCCCATGTTATAAGTGGGAATTAAATCTCAATTGGCAAGATTAGACAGTGGCTGCACGTAATACGCCACCCACTCACATCATACGTGAGAATTAAAAGGAAATAGAGCAAATTGGACAGAGAGCCCACGTTAAACGTGGAGCTCTCACGTCATACGTGAATGATTAAGACTCAAAGTGCCAAATTGGACAGCAACCCCACGTAATACGTGGGAACCTCACATTATACGTGAGCTTTGGCGTGAAGAAGCAAGCTTGAGACAGCAACCCCACGTTATACGTGGGACAGTGGCGTCATACGTGGAGCTCAAATTGAAGCAATGTCCAGTTTAATCAAAGGCCAATCCAATCCAAGTTGTTAAACTTCAAATCCATCCACTAATTAAGGGCATAATTGGAAGACTCAAGAGAAGATTGATTGAAGAAAAAGAGAAGAATATAAGGTCTTGTAATTTTAGAAGATAAGATTAGGATTAGAATAAAGATAAGAATAGTTAGATTTGAATTTGATTTGATTTGTTAGTTAATTTTAGATTAGGATATAAAAAGAGATTGATCTCAGCATAGAGATCATCGCAGTACACTTTACTTCAATTTTAGGTTTTAGTTTTTATTTTGTAAGGCTAAACTACTCCATTGTTAAGGGTGAGGAGCTCTGTTCACCCAGCATGAGGTAGTCACTATGTACATTCGTTTATTAATTCATTGAGGTAATTTTAGTTATCTTCTCTGCATGATTTAATTTTTTGTTCTTCATCCTAATAGTTTAGAATCACTGAGAGGTGTTCTTAACTTGTCTAGGGCTAGATTAATTAGATTGAGAGATCTATTGATTTATGCTAGCTGGAAATTGAATCACATAATCAATTAAGTCAAACTAGAGATAGTCAAGTTAATTGTTATGCAACTAATAATTCTGTGGGTTAAAATTGGATTAGAACTAGTTTGGATAGAGTGACATTTAATCTAATCTAGGATCAC
>JASCZI010151623.1:0-10500 GCA_036250425.1 Stylosanthes scabra | reverse complement strand
ATATATATATATATATATATATATATATATATATATATATATATATATATATATATATATATATTTGTTACTGATCAATTATAAGAAGAGATATACAAATAGGAAAAATAATTGTATTGACTAAGTTTGCATATTCTATCCAAATTTTTAGGATCAATTTTTTTTAATTTATTGGATGATACCCGATAAAATAAAGATCAATATTAGAGATATAATTATTTATGTATCTTTTCTCATCAATTTAAACTAAAACAAAAAATTAATTTAATAATATGATATCAAATAAATCACACAAATGAATTTTTCAACAACAAATTGGTCCAAGTACATCCCAAGTTGTTATTATAAGTGAACAAATTTTGACCAACAAAAAGTTTGTTGATAAACAGTATTATATATTTTTGTACTAGAATGAATTTTTCTTAAAGAAGGACGAGGATTGCTTGTTGCATATAAGGACGAACGAAAAATATTAAATAAAGCAATCACACACACTTACAAAATTGATGATGCATTCTTCCCCAAGAAATTAAAGTAGAAACACACTCTATTATTTTATGGAGTCAAAAAACTATGGAAAAATAGTAATAATGTTTACTTACAACAAGAGATAATAAGTAGATAACTGATTCAATATTTTTTTTTTGTTTTGCCAAGAATTGTCAACTTCAAAGGAACTCTGCTGTATGTATGAAAAGTGAAAACAACCATATTCTATGAATACTACTAAAAAAAAAAAAAATAGACCAATTCATCATTTGTTTTCTCCTATTAACTCAAGCTTTCGAGGGGAGTGATTTTATAATATGGCATCAGAGTGTTTTTATTTTTCTTATTGAGAGATTTAGACTTCGATATTTGTTAAACTAAAAAAAATTATTAAAAGAAAAAGAAACTTATGCAAAAAAAAAAAGTTTCATGCAAACCTAAAATAATAAAGTATTGTATGAGATTACCTCGTAAGGAGTTTATTAGAGTACAACAATTCATATATGTCTCCTCATATCAACTTAAATAATTTGGAAAGATAGTTTCATGACAACTATAAATCATCCATTTAATTAATTATGCCCTGTTTTGTATTTTTAAAATTTCCTTAAACTCTATTTATTTGGTTTTAATGTGGAGTTGTTCTGTATTTTATTATATAAAAAAAATACAATTGATTAATTAGTAGATGATGTTTTTATTCATATAATATCATTTGAGTTTAATTATTTTCATACACTAAAATATAAAATATTTTATACAGTCATTAAATTGTATTATTTTTTTAATAATTATTTATGCGGTCATTGAAAAAATCATTTTTACTGACATTATTACATAATTAAATGCATATATAAAACTGTTTTTCAATATTATTTACTGTATTAAAATTAAATTAATATAATTTATAAGAAAATTATGCTCAATCTCTTTCTCACCTACTCATCACTCACAATGAAACTTTGGAATTAATTTTGAACAACTAGACTAATCATCATGTGTCACAACTATTATTACTGAATGAAGCAGAAGAAAAAGGCCACAGTTTTAATATGTCATGTATGATGTACTCCAATATAGGGTACAAAAAAATGTGTTCAAATTTCCCCTATGATAGCGATTAGTCACTTAGAGGACTCAGAACTTGTGTATTAATGCACTCAACAACACATACAGTATTTTCTGAAGAACATGAGAATGATTGCAAGTCCACATACATTTTTTTTTATAGTAATCTATCCATAAACTTTTAGCAATGCACTATTTTGAATAACTACCAAAATCAGTTTTTGAAATCGGATCTTTAGACCTCATATTTTAAAAAATCCAAAACAATCCAATGTTACATCCGTTGAATAATATAGTTTCTCCTTTAAAATTGAAAGGGTTTATTTTAAAATTTTTATAATTTTTTATAAATAGTTTTGAAAATTTTTAAATTATTCAGAGACTATTTTATCATTTAGCTAATACAAATTATAAGCGGGAACTATATTATCTAAAAAAAAATAAACGTGGTGAGAATATTTTAAATACTAGTATTTTACCTGTGCGATGTATGAGATTTATATTCCAATTTAATGTAATAAATTAGATAAAGTGATTTGTAATAATTTATCAACTGAGTAAGTGCAATCAAATCTAAATGTACTGAGTTACATGACTATTGTGAGATACATAAGTATAGGAGACATCTCATGTCGGTATGTTGACAAAAAATTTACCACAGCGCTATCTATACACTTGAAGTTATCAGTTCTCACCAATGAGCTCAAATACGAAATATATGATTTCTCTCTCCCTCTCCCTCCTTCTATCCTTTTTTTTTCCTCTCTATTTCCTTATCTATCTCTTCCTCTCTTCCACGCCCTCTCACTGTCTCTTTCTCTCATTTTCTCTCCCCATCTTTTTCTCCCACTTTCTTTTCCTCCCTCTCTTTCTCTTCCTCCATTTCTTTCTGTCACCCTCGCTCTTTTATTCTCTCTCTATTTATAAAAAATAATTTATCAACTAAGTAAGTGTAATCAAATTTAAATACATGGAGTCCACACTTTAATCATACACTTAAAGTTCTTACCAAATACAAAACATATGATTTTTCTCTCCTTCCTCCCTCTTTCTATCTCATTCATTTTCTCTCCATTTTTTTCTCTCGCCTTCTCTCTCTCCTCCTCTCCCTCGATCTCTCATTTCTTTCTCTATTTCCTTATCTCTATCTCCCTTTCTCCCTCTCATTATCTCATTCTCTTTTTATTTCTTTCTCTCACCCTTGCACTTTCTCCATTTCCCCCTCTCCTTTTTTTTTCTTCTCTATTTTTTTATGTCTCTCTCCCTCTCTCCCTGCCCTCTCACTCTCTCTTCCTATCCTTCTCTCTCTTTCCCTATCTCTCTCTCTCCTTTTTCCCCTCTCTTTCTATCTCTCTCCCTCTTCCTCTGCATTTCTCTCTATTTCTTTTTCTAACCCTCGTTCTCTCTCTCTCTCCTTATTTCTCTATTTCCGTATCTCTGCCTCTTTCCCTCGCTTTGCCCCCTCTCTCTTTCCATATATTTATCTCTCCTTCTATATCCCTCTCTTTATATATATCTCTCTCCCTCTTTTCCTATCTTTCTTTCGCCCTTGTACTTTTATCTCTCCCTCACTTCCTCCCCTCTCTCTTCATCTCTCCTCTTTTTCCCTTTTTCTCTCTATTTCTTTCTTTCTCCATCGCTCTCTCCCCTCTTCCTTCGTCTCTACTTCCCTCTCTCTATTTCCTTATATCTCTCCCTTACTCAACTCCCTCCCCTCTTTCTGTCTCTCTCCCCACTATCTCTCCATCTCCCCTTAATTTTCCTCCGTCTCTCTCCCCCTCTCCCTCCTTTTTCCTTGCTTTATCTCTCACTCCCTCTTTTTCTCTCCCTTGTCCTTTCTTCTCATCTCTTTTTCTTTCTCTGTATTCACAAATATATAATTTTTTTTTCGATATATGTATTATTATTATTAGTATTATTATTATTAGTTAAAAAAAAAACTCAGGTGGGCTAAGCCTACCAACTTACTAACCCAACAATTTTTTAATAGACAGAGTATGAAAAAAATTTAAGGATTGTCTGAATAGATGAGAATAGACAATAAAAAAATTAATTATTTTAAAATTAATTCAACAGTCATATCTTATATTTAAAATTTTAATTTTTAAATATGATTAATTTAAAAAATAAATAAACAAAAATATAAAATTTTATAATTTAATTAAAAAAGTAATTCATTTTAAAATTTTTTCAACAACCTTATCTTATATTTGAAATTTAAAAGCTTAAATTCAGTTAATTATTCCAATTAAATATAATTAAAAAAATAAATTTTCTAATAACGACACCTAAATATTTAACCTCCTAAATTCATTCTCGAGCCACCACGTCAGCTATTGAGCTTCATAATTGTATACTATTAAGATAAGATAAAATGAAGATTAAGATTAAGATTAAGATTAAAATTTTGAAATTAAGGGCAATAACATGTCCGATTTAAAAAACCTCAAAGACTTGTTTGAGTAATTATTTTTTTAATTATTTAGGATTGGATTAAATGTAATTAATTGTAACACATATTGCATGCGCTCAGCTAATAATCAACCTAATTAGTCAACTTTTTTATGCATGTGATCTGTTAACTTTAATTCTAATAATTAATGTATGATTATCCGGCTCAAATTTACATATCTTACTTTCATATATATGGTAGGGGGACAATTGTTTGGTTTCATTTGTTTTATATATACATGATT
The DNA here is from genome assembly GCA_036250425.1 of Stylosanthes scabra. NCBI lineage: Eukaryota > Viridiplantae > Streptophyta > Magnoliopsida > Fabales > Fabaceae > Stylosanthes > Stylosanthes scabra. The sequence continues at coordinate 6,247 of JASCZI010151623.1, read as the reverse complement.
TTAGACATATTTTAAGGCCAAAGTTCAATAATTATGTTGTGATTTTGTTAATATTGAATAGTGAAAAATTAATAAATTAATGTTTTAATTAAAAATCATATGATTAAATACTATAGTGTGGTTGATATACTATATAACATGGGTTAGTTCAAATAATTGTATAAGCAGTTATATCTTTAACAAGTTTTAAGTAACCTTATATATTAATGAATTTATGTGTGAACACGTCGTTATTATAAATTATAATATTTGATTTGGAACCGTTACTATATTATTTTTGTTGAGTATGAAAGGGATTTTCAACTCGGGATAATGAAGAAGGAAAAATTTAGCAAAATAATATACACCAACTAAGCTAATTCCAATTATAATCTATCAGAATAATTTAGTAAGAGTAATCTACACGGTTACTATATATATTATTGAAATTGAAAATATTACCATGATAATGGATTTGTTATTAACATCTCCTTTTTCATTTAAATATTGTTTCTTTATTTTAATTTAAATTAGTGTATATTATTGTGGTGGGCAGTTTTGGAACCTTGGGAAGGAAAATAAGAAAAGATAAAGGTGGGCATGGTTTTAATTCTCTCTTCTCAAATAAGAGTAAATCGCAAAAAATAACCACGGAATTTTTTAAAATTGATAAAGATAACTCAAATATTTGAATTCGTACATCTTAATTTATCTATTTTAGAATATTCTCTTTTCAAGCACTCATGTCTAATGCAACACATATTTCGTTTCATTTAAAGATCCTATATATAAAAGGATCTTATGAAAATCTTCATCTCCAATATTTTAAAAACTTAAAATCTATGGAATTTTTAATGGTAAAATTTTAGGAAGATTATATATTAAAATTTCAAAGTAAAATTTTATTATATTATACATATAATATTTAATTATTTTTGTAATTGAAAATATAATTGATATTAATTAAGAACTAAATACAGAAGTAATAAGAGAAGTACAAATTGAACATGTAGCTTTGATGCATATTTGAGATGAGATTAATTGGATGCAAAATATTTAATTTATTAAGATTCATAAGTAAAATAAATCGTCTATAATTGAAATTGAATAAATAAGCATTAATTAAAATAAAAGTATATAGTTTGTGAAATATTAATGAATACTACTCTTCAATAAGTCCAAAAAAAAAAGTTTGAAAAACATTTATGTGAAGAGTTTACTCAAGTAGTGTCCATATATATATATATATATATATGCCATTATGTTTAGAATATTTTCCTTCTTAAATTATTGTATTTATTTTTCTATAATTTTTAAATCTCTGACAATAATGTTGGTCGTTTAAATCTATGAGAATTTTGTGAATAATTAATAGCAATAATAAAAGAGTATATATGTATGTGTATGTCTGGGTATAGAGTATAAATGTCGGTAATGACTTGACAAGGGGACGTGGTATTCAATATTCATGCCACAAAAGAATAATAAGGATATATACATATTTTATTAAATAGAAATAATTATATAATTTTTAGAATATTTTAATTAATATGTATTATTATAAACTGGGAATACATCAGAGGAGGGTCACTTTAAATGGATAAAAGTTTTAAAAAATGGTTAATAATATTGATTCAAATATAAGATAAAAATAAAAATATTAATTACTTAACTTTTATCTATATTTAAAAAGTGATCACAAATATTCATAATTTTTTGTTGTGCTTTTTATATAAATTTTAAATAATATATATTGTATAAAAATTAATTGCAAAATTTTTTCCTGAATATATTTTAAATATATATATAAATTTAGAATATTTTTTTATAAATATTTTATACATATATATCATTAATAACCACCTACAATATCATGTATTGGGATGGCCCTCTTAATTCCAAGTCATCTATATATATATGGCCTTCATTTGTGTGTAGTTATTGTCTTGATATCCTTTTCCAATGATTAGGTCACTCATACTAGGGAGTTCAAGGGCCTCAAGTATCTACCATTTAATGAGTTACTCAATTTGCAATAAACTCAAATTATTGCTTTCTCATGAGGCCCTACATTTAGTTAGAAAAAATTGAAAAATTTTACACAACTTAAAAAAAAAAATAATATGATGTAAAGTTATTAACTCAGCATATCTAATAGAAATTTTTAGAATTGATTAACTTATTTAAAATCCTAATATAAGAAAATAGTTAAGACCTAAATCAATATCTTAGTTACATTATTGTATACATTAATATTAGGCTATTAGCCTTAGTTTGTTAAGGAAAGATAAGAAAGGGAAAAAATATTTGTTTAATACTTTTATATGAATAGTGGAATATATTGTAATGCATTAATATTCTCAAAACTTATTATTATGAACATCTTTTTTTAGGATGATAGAAACAAAAAAATTGACTTTTTTTAATATTTCAATATACCAAGTATATTTACTTTTCATTTCATTTATACTTTAGAATGATTTTTGAGATGCTTTGTTATCACATCAATTTTATATTCATAATATTATTTGCTCATACATTTAAAAAAGGTGATGTTTATTGAAACATCAATTTTATCATCATTAGATTTTGTCGTAGATCTTACTTATCTTTCATTCATCTTCATTCATCCGTTTTTTTTTTTTTTCACCTTAGGTTTAAGTGAGGTTTCTAATTAAAGTAGACATCAATTTTGAGTAGTTCGAATATATACATATTTCATTATAAGAATGATGTAGTATGACGTTGAAAAATACTCTGATTCATCATCAACATAAAAATTTAGCCCATATATGTTTATATTCATATGTGCTATTTTATAAACAAAAATAACATATATAATAATAAAATATATTAAAATCACAAGAATAATGATAATGGCTTCTTTTGAAATTAATTATCGTTTAATTTTTTTTCGCAAATGGTAACATCTCTCTTGAAATTTGAGAGACCAAATTAAATTTTACCGCACTTAATCTCTTATTCTTATTGGGTGAGACACATATTTTATAAATAAAAATATTAATTAAGGCCTAATACTTTAAGGCTAAAAAATGAAGAATTGGTTAATATTAGTTCGAATATAAAATAAAAATAAAAAATATTTGTTACTATATATATATATATATATTTTAGAGTCCTATATTAGATATAAAAAAAAAGGGAAAGAAAGTACGCAAACACTCCCAAATGCCTTGTTATGTAAGGAATAACTTGCCCTTTTATGATGTGTGACACTATGTTATTAGTTAACATTTAACTTAATTAACTATAGGAAAATTATCAAGTATGTCGCAAATTTTTTGCGATATATCATATTCCACTGGCTTTTAGCCATTAATCTTGATTGATGTTAATTATAAAATAATATATGATTAAAATCAATGGTTAAAAATATTGAAATAACGGTATGTCATGATTTTCACGGCATACCGGATAATCTTCTTTGACTATATATAGTATGTGACAAGTTATATAACATATTTTTTTCTTTTCTCTTTAATCTATCATCGTTCTTAAATCAAATTGAATGAAAATTTAGAAAGTAGAGAAATGATATTTACCTAAAACAAAATACTCTAATTCCATGAAAGACAAGTGATAGTCCTAATTCAATTTTGTATTCCCTATTTTTTCTTTTAAACTTTCTAGCTAGTTCATTGTTCTTTCTCTTCGATATTCTTAAACACATAAAATATGATTAAAAAAAAAAAAACTCTTACTTGATTAAGATTTTATCTATAATTTAATTAAGTTAAATCATAGTTATTTATTAAATTAAATATAAACCAATCACGTATTATTATACCATAAAAAATAAAATACCTAAGAATAAAAGAAGTTTTGGAATGTCTGAAAAGAAAAAAAAAAGAAAAAAAAAGTTATATAATTTTTTGGATTAATTTACATGTATCACTGTACACATCTGTATATAACATTTATAATACAGAAAAATGTAAACATTAACACAGAAAAATAAAATTTTTGTGCTAATATTTACAGTTTTTCGTGTTAAAAATAATATATATGAAGATGTACAATAGTTCGTGTAGCATTACTGTAATTTTTTTTTGTTTATACCGTTCTCTTCATGCAACGGTTTAACACTTATCTAATCCTTATTAAGTTAGTTATTACAAACGACAATGGTACGGTTGTTATGACTTACTGAGTTGTGTGAATGTGAAAGCATAGCATGCATATATAGTTCTTATTCTTTCTTTATTTGGAAAACATTAAGTTCTAACTCTATCTCAACATTTATTGAGCAGATTCTCCAATGAATTCGAAAACGAAGTCCTTCTTGTTCTAACTAATTCAATTCTCCAGTTTGAATTTTAAATGGATTTGAGTTTAAGCCTCTCCATCATTTTCTTTTTTCTTTCTTATTTTATTTTTAATGGAACTTCACATCTAGCTTTTTAAATAAAAATAGGAAAAATACTAAAATTAGTATCGAAAAATTCTAGCGATGACAAAATTACTCATGAATAATGAAAAATTTTTCTACCCACAAAAGATGAACTTGATTTGTGAAAAACTATGAAAACTACCCAAATCTTTCGGTGTTTAACGAGCCATTAACGTCTATATAGTTTTGACAAACAGAGCTCATGATAGAAAATTATTTTCCTTTATTCGTAGTAATTTTGTTGGCACCCAAGTTTTTTTTCTTTTGTAGTTTTGATATTTTTCAAAAAAAATATTTGCTAAGATAATTTTGATTATTCTATTGAAAAAATATAAAATAATATATTTTTTTGTAACATTAGAAATTTTTGGTGACATATAAAATAATATAAAAATATGAGTAGTAATACATAACTAATATATTTTATAGGTTATGCTAGGTGTACATAAAAATCAACCATCATGTACAATACACATTAAAATATAAAATATATGTGTAGTTTAACTCATTTTTAGTGTGTATTTTATACTTGTGTTATGCTAGGTGTACACTAAAATCAACTACCATATATAATACACGTTGAAATACAAAATACAAGTATAGTTTAACTCATTTTTAGTACATATTTTATATTTCAATGTGTATATACACTGATGGCTGATTTTGGTATATACGTAGAATTGTTGTTTATACTTCAATGTATATTAGAAATTGGTGGCTAAATTTAGCGGCTGATTTTGGTGTACAAATAGAATTATCGATATTTTATTTTTGTTGAGAAATGCTTAACCATCTAACGTATATTTTTACAAGCTGATGCAAATGTGATTGAATGCAATTATAATTTTTTTTTTTACACGGATTGTGCATTAAAATTTATTCTTTTTAATAAAATTATATCATTACTCAATTTAACTAGGAAGGGATCTTTAGAAAAATAAAAATAACTATGATAGTTTTATTTATTTATTTATTTATTTATTTATTTGATTAGTTAGTTTTATTTATTTAATTTGTGTGGTATTTTTTTTTTGGTGTCTAATTTGTGTGGTATTGGATCCAAAGCAAGTTGAGTCACTACTCACTCCACATCAGCCAATAATAAGAATGATCAGCAGCTTCAACATTATTATTATTATTACTTGAATTCATGCCCTTTTTCATTTGTTACCAACGAATTGAAACTGATATGGATAATAATATTTTACAAATTAAATTACAATCCCATTGACGAACATAGTGACGTTTCCATTTGGGGATTAAATTAAATAAATTCAAAATTAAAATATTTATAGTCCTTGAACTTTTTATGATTCTGTGTGTATATTATTATTAATTAATTTTTCTTTGGGGTGCAAGATTCTGTGTATTTAGCATGTTGTTTACTAAATTAATAAACACGTCCCCACTAATGTGTGCCTTCTCTTTTTACCTTTCTCCACCTGACTCTAGTCAGTATTAAATTATACGAAAAATGTTTGGTATATATCGAAAAAATCAGTTTTTATGTTTTTTTATATAAATATAAATATTATTTAATTTATTTTTAATATATATTTTATATAGATAGTCGGTTTATTATTAATTTTTTTAAAAATATGTAGCAAAGTATAAAGGCACTAAGGGGACTAGACAGAAAAGAGTTGTGAGGTACAAAACTTTTTGTTTGAGTAGATTATTGAGCTAAGGATTAAATCAACCTAAGTTAATAGCAAGATAACTACTTTAATTATTAAGTTCTAAATGCAACTACATATTATAAATAACAATCGGTTATTAAACTATATATTTACAATTTAATATCATTATTATGAATATATCGCCATATGAATATATATATATATATATATATATATA
>JASCZI010151622.1:15458-29475 GCA_036250425.1 Stylosanthes scabra | reverse complement strand
GAGATAAGGAATTGGTGAATTGTGCAATTGTTGTGTGATATTCAATTGGATTAGAGTTAGGTTGAATAAGTGACATAGAATTCAATCTAAAACCACTCTTGAATTTCATATCAACTGAATCTGAATTGTTCTTCATCTTCTAATCTTTTGATTATTTAAGAGATTAATAATTAATTGAATTAGGAGAAACTAGATCACTAAGAGATTAGGGTTTAGTTAATTAGGGTTCTTTGTGATTTGATGATTGCTTGCATGAGAAGTAACTTAGTTATTTGAATTAGGGTTATGTTTCGATGAATATCTCTTAATCCTTAGCTTGTCCTTCATTATTATTGATTTTTTATCATTATTCTTAATTAATTGCTTGCTGTCCAAGTTTTGAATTCATTGATTTTGTGAGATTTTGATTGATTTTGCATGATTTTAGTAGATTAGATTTGATTCTGATTCACCATATCTTTGATAATTGATTTTTTCTAATTAGAGAATTGATTGATCCTTATTGCTTAGTCCATTAATCCTCGTGGGACGATAACTCTTACTCACTTTTATTACTTGATACGATCCGGTACACTTGCCGGTGGGAGTCCGAAACTCCGCAAGGATTTCGGGCATCAATAACATCATGAGTGGTCTTAGATTGAGTTATATGTCACTTATTCAACCTAACTCAAATCCAATTGATAATTGTTAGAATCACAGAATTGCACACCTATCAAATTACTATCTGTAGTGCATTCAACAGATATGAGAAGATTGGATTCAAGCTATTAGTTATTTGGTGATTTTCTCAAACCTAACAAACAACTCAAGGTGAAATCAAATTACCTCTCAATAGATTTAATTTCTCAGATTGAAGAACGAATCCAACTTCATGAATTGAGATCAACAGAGCATATGAAAAAAAGCAAAATACTTGAATTAATCCTCTGTGCCAGGATGAACAGATCTCCTCATCCTCAACTTCAAAGTTTAGTTAATCCTCTGTGCCAGGATGAACAGAGCTCCTCATCCTCAACTTCAAAGTTTAGTGACTCGTGACAGAGAACATCAAAAATTAGGATTCTGAGAAAAACGTGGAAACCAAACTAAACTAGATACTGACTCTCTAAATTACTAACTTATTTATACTCATAACTAATCCTAGTTTCTAACCTAATTAAATTCAAATTTAATTCAAATCAAACTAACCCTAATGAAATTACAATTACCGCCAGTAAATACATAACTCTGCAGACTTACTTGGGCTTGGATCAATGCTTGTTAACCTCTGACTTCAACCTTGAGAAAACATGGACCATAGGATGGATCAGGAAGCCACGCTTAGGCCACGTTTGGGCCACGCCTAGGCGTGGATGGTATGATGATGTTGGTGGTTGCCACGCCTAGGCGTGGCTTGATGCTTGGTGTGCCACGTTTAGGCGTGGTCTTTGTACACCTCCAGGATGTGCTTGTTGTTCAAGGGTGTGGTGCATCACGTCCAAAACACGGTTGGACGTGGCTTGCTTGGTGCTTGGATGTTGCTTACTCAAGGGAACTTGATTGAGGCCACGCCTAGGCCACGTTTGGGCGTGGCCTACTTGTGCTCCAGGGTGACTTCTTTGCTTGCTTGAGATTTGGTTGAGGCCACGCCTAGGCCACGTTTGGGCGTGGCCTACTTGTGCTCCAGGGTGACTTCTTTGCTTGCTTGAGATTTGGTTGAAGCCACGCCTAGGCCACGTTTGGACGTGGCCTTCTGGTGCTCCAGGGTGAGGCTCTGTTTCAATCCCAAGCTTCCTTCCTTGCTTGTTTTCTTCTTCTTCAAGCTTTTCCAATTTCTCTTGTTTTTATTCTTCAATTTCCTGCAAACAATTGGCAAAATAATCAAAGTATGTTTGATCAAGATATTAATTAATTAACTTGAGTATTAGGATAATTACTTACTAAATTATGCATGAAAACAGTAAGAAAAACCTTTAATGATGCACATGCATCAAATTACTCCTTTATAAAACCCACAATTGTTAACCATTTGTAAACCCTTGTCATTGCCATCAACCAAATTACCCTTGTCAGTAATACATTTTACAATTTCAATGGCCATTGTAGTTGCTCTTGATTCAGTCACAAATTCCAGGTAGGTAATATTACTTTTCATGTATGTTAATGTTCATTGTATGTATGCTGCCCATTAACGGGGCTTATATTTAGTTAAAGGTTTGAAACAGATCCTTTTATACATGAAAATGGTGTGGAGTTTGTTGTAACGGCTGAAACCCTTGCACAAGACATGACATCATCGTGGAATTTGCAGAATTATTATGTCGATGAATTATCACGTGCAATTGAAGTATGTTAACCATCGAGTTATATTAATCCTATAATGTAAAGGAATAAAATTTAAATATGTATCCACTATCTAATTGATTAACCATTAAAAACCTTGTGCAAAAATGAAGATAAATGCAAACACCATGAAGAGTACAACGCAAATTTGGTAACCAAAGATTCACTCAGCGATATTGATTTTACTCATCAAAGATTAGACAATAATCCAAAGATGACACCAATTGTTGTTCCACCATTGAGAAAGTGGTTGAGATGTAGCCTGGCACAACACGACAATAATGTCTCTATTGATATCTCAGATGCCGAAGATGATGTCATTGTATTAGAAAAGCATAAATCAGGGTTGTCTCAGGCATCACAATCTCCAGGTCCTACCACTAGTAAGGGAAAATCCATTATCAACCATCCACTTAGAACTAAGGCAAAGTCCACAGGTCTCCTTGCGAGTAATTACTCGAAGGTTATGTCACATCTTGAATCCCCATTGACTTGAAAAAAATTACTCACCTCTCCATCCCCTAATTTGTGATCATTCAAGGTGACAAAGATAGATAATGCCACATCATTCTTTGTTCCATGCCGACTTCCTTCTCGTTATCTGGTGTGTCGGACATCCAAGGTGAAAGATCAATACCACTAGCATCCCAGAAGAAACCATGTTACTATAACGCAATGATTAAGGTGACAATTTCACATTATTGGTATTGAATGGTCAAGACATGCCAATTTGACTTAATCTCTATGCAAATGTGAAATTTTTTTTATAGGCTTTTAGGTGTAAATTCAAGCCTTGTGCTAAAATGCAACTTAAGAAACGTCAAATTGAAGCCTATGCATATGCATTTTGTGCAAGCATTAATCATCCAGAGTAAGTCCATCTTTTAATCTCACACTTGAGTAATTATTATTGTTGAACTATCTAATATGAAGCCTTTAAATTTCAGTGAGACCATGATCATTGTGGATGACACAATAGTAACTAAGGAATAAATTGCTTATCTAGTCCCAAGAAAACCTATCTCAAACAAGTACTATAATATATATATATATATATTATTTTACTTGTTAATATTTGTTTCTTATCCTAAATTGCTTGTTTCATTTCTACATAATAAAACTTGTGGCTATGAAGGCCACATGGGACCAAGCACCCTCAATTAAGAAGACTTTGTGTGGGTGCTTCCACCATCATTTGCAGTAAGCAAATTTATCTATCATGTTATAAATATCTCTTTCCCTTAAGTTATATTACAATTCATTAGATTGAAATTTATTTTATATTTTTATTAGGTGGAACACTTCATGGAACATTCATTTGATGAAATGATTGTTACCTATCTATATCGCTTTATGTGTATTCTTGATGAGTGTGGGTACTGGGTCACAACAAATTGGGTTTGGGACTTAAAGTGGAGAAGAGGTTTCTTCGAGTATGAATGGGTAAACCTAGAGGGCTTATAATATATACTTTCATCTGTTTCATTATTTGCAAGGTTCAAGGACAGCATGGTGTGGAGCTTTAATCCGGATGGGCGTTATTCTGCTAAATCCTTTGTTGACGAGGTTACAAGCCGAAAACTCGGATTACTACAAGAAAAGCACATCTATAACAAGTTATGGGACAACAACATACCTCCAAGATACGAGCTACTTACTTAGTTCATACTAAACAACGACCTATCCACAAAAGATAAACTCCTAAGAAGAAATATAATTCAGCCAGGCGAGTAAACCTGCATCCTATGCGGTGCTACGACAGAAATGGTAACACATTTGTTCTTAAACTGCATATTTTCTTCAAAGTTGTGGTGTATGAGCTTATGTTGGGGTATGGTAGCTTGGGCTGGACCTCACAATGCAAAACTCTGGTTTGAGGGGTGGATGGATCAAAATACTGTCAGCTCAAAAAATTCCAAATGGCATCATATGTTATTTGCAATTTTCTGGGTTATTTGGAGGGTAAGAAATTTGAAAACTTTCGAAAATCAGGAATTAAGCGCTAGTAGCTGCTGGAAAATAATAAAAAGACAAGTGAATCAATGGCATAGGAAGAAAAAACAAAAAAACCATGCCGAGTTATTGCAGGGACAACATAGAATACAAAAGAAATGGATATGGTGGGTTTGTGTTTTATATTGCGCTGAAAAAAGGGGCTTTATTGTGGGGGGATACTTGACAAATCAGCTTGATATCATCTGCTGTATGAGAGGGAGTGTGTTGCTAATAGAATCAGGAGATGATGCATTGTTGATGTGTATTGAAAAATCATTGCAATTCCGTTTTGAAGAGGAAAATTTGACAAAAGAACAGGTGCTGATGATTAGTGACAGCAAAGACATTGTGGGTTAGTTGAAAGGCAACAAAACAACGTCTTGGAGTAGAAGATTTGTGAGGAACAAAGCTGCGAACCTCGCCTCACTATTTGAAGATGTGGATATAGAGTTTGCAACTAAACAGACATTTATGGAATAAGACAATGGGAGGAAATGGCTAGCAAGGAAAATGACTCCTGGTGTAGATGGTCCATATAACATATGCTAGCATGAAGAGGTATACAATGTGCTGATAGGAGGCCAAAGACAATTGGTGGTCAAGTGGAAATTAGAGATATGAGCAGATTTTAATTGAACCGTAATTTGGTGCTTTGTAATTTGGTGTTGTGTTTATACTGTAATGTTGTATTTTGGGTTCGGTAGGTAATGACTTTGTATTTGTTAAGACTCTATTCGTCATTTATTATCTCTTGATGGCAATGCCGAAGGGAGATCATAGATATTCGAATGCTCTCCCTTAATCGGGATGGAGACTTTGTAAACGATCTAAAAAAACCATTGTGAGTGCATGTGAATTTTATGATGAATTAATGTGCATAGAATGCTAAACTTAATTTTTCTACATATGTTTTATATGAATGTCCTGTGAAGTGACCCACACTTAATTATTTGCTGTAGATTTATGTGCCAATCAAAGAAGAAGGTGACCATTGGTATCTTATGGTCTTTAGTTTATTGGACCAAAAATTATACCAACTTGATTCTCATTTAACTGACGATCAAGTTGAGCCAAGACAAAAAATTATGAAATCCTTGGTGATATCCATAACCCATTTTATTATACACAAAATGCATGTAAAATAATACTTGAATCTAAAGAGTATTACCATACAACATTTTTTCAGACTGCAAGATTAGCAGATATGATAACTTTTAGGCATTACCTAGAAGGTGACCTTCCTACAAGAATAAACTTCATGAACTTTGATGTGAAGGAGGCTAGGGGTGTTCCAAATTGTCCTGAAAGGTACACAACATGTTATATACATACTTGCATAATTAATAATTAATTATGATGAACTTTTATTGACACTAACTATTTATTATTGACACTAAACTTTTAGCCGCGACTCTGCTCTTTGAGTTCTTCAATGGATGTCCATGGGAAAGAAGTTTAAACCCACTGTGTCAGGCATTGTAAGTTCCACAAACATATTAATTAATTGTAGACATTCTAAGCATATTATTTTACTAACTAATCTATGCTTGCAGTTGAATTAGCAACATATTCGTACATCCCTTTTGTTCGACCTTCTACTGGTGATTTATAATTAATATAAGGATGAATTTTACAAGAACAAAGAAGACCTTTGAGCAAAGCTGTGGAGTGAAAAGCATGGTGGATTTAGTTATGAATAGTGACATTTATATGTTATTTATTCAATTATTATTTTGAAGGAAGAACTTTATCTATTCCGAAAGCAAGTACATTTTTATATTGATAATAATAATAAGGGTAAAGTATGGTTTATGTCCATTGTAACACCCTAACATCGATTAACCATGCCGCGGATATAATTAACCAATATTAAGTTATTACGACCTCCTCTTACTTATCTTACATAAATACGGACTTTTTAAAACCGACTAATATAATTATAATTTCATAATAAAATAGAGCCATGCACACATATTACAAAACTTTTCTTAATATATAGCATAAATATTTATAAAGTGGTTCCTTGACTCTACTATTAGCCTTCGAAGCTTAGGCTTTAACATACATTATAACTATTACTTATATTTTCTATTTTTCCATACTCATACAACCTAATACAGCACAGCGGAGAGACTCTAAAGCATTGAACTATTGACATTGCTTCGCCTGCTTTCAAAAATGTGAACATGCATCTGAAAAACATGTGAACAATACATGGTGAGAATCACAAGCCACTGGATTCTCAGTACGGTAAAGACACCGATACTATATAAAAGGATACTCTTGTTGTTAAATCTCATGACTAGATTGTAACTTACCTTGAAACCTATTCCTTCGACTTCGCTTCTGCAATAAGCTAGCAGGATCACACGAGGCAATCGTACTCGTCACTCGAGTTTTCTCATGTTTTAGCCTCACTTATCAAAACATACAATTTTATCTATAAGATCTTGATTAGTTCTACGGTCACTAACTTCTATTTTCTTTCATGTCTACTCTTTACCGTCTAACCTTTATTCCCTTCTAAATTCCTTCGTTAACATCTAAACCATCATCTCTCTTACCTTAGATCCCAATTAAGTATCACAAACACAAACAAGGCACATAAACATTCATTGCAAGGCAATTAACAATTGATATCTACATCTACTAAGCAATTCAAATGAATCAATGTCACACAAATGCATACGATGCATGCCTGTCCCTATGGCTAAATGAGCTCATTCGGTCGGTTATCTTAGCCAACCCGACCGATCCAGTATATATACCATATCACTCTCCGAACGTACTTCCCAAGAACGTTCTTTTACGCCCCAACGCTTTGCTTAAACTTTTCATACTGGGGGTTTTCATGTGATCATCATGTGCCACTATTTCACGACATAGGCGTTACTTCAGTGCCCGTTACGTCTGAAAGTCCGCTATTGTCAGAAGCAGGGAAGTTGATCACGAAGATCCCCTCATTCACTCTCTGACTCACGTACGTTTCATCATTCATCTTGAGAGGACCATATCCAGAATTTCATTCAATATCATACAAAAGGGTTATTATCAAAGCGATACACTATACATGAGATTTAATTCTTTATAGAGGGTATGGAAGGCTCTTCTTGTTCTTTAAATTCATTTGAAAACAAAGTATTTTACTCAGAGAATCGACTCTGAAGAGGAAGAGTCAACTCTGTGAAACTTTGAAACACAATTTTCACAATCTGGACTCATGTGAATCGACTCTGGGTCAGCCCGAGTCAACTCACATGACATGTTAAAAGCTCATTTCAAAAGCTAAGTCAATTTGAATTAAACCGAGTCGACTCCCTGCAACGTTTTCGAATCAATTTCGTCTCTGGCCATAAATGAATAAACTCTGGATCCGCTCGAGTCGACTCGAAACACTTGGAACATATTCATAGTTGAAAACTCCTCAGGAGAGTCGACTCTGAAGGGCTAGAGTCGATTCCTGGGATTTAAAATTGTAGAATTTGGCCTTTGTCCAGTTTTGAATTGACTCGTGAGAGTTGCGAGTCAATTCTCAACACTCAAAAACACATTTTCGTTCAAAACAAAAGCCCAGTGAATCGACTCTGTGCAAGTAGAGTCGATTCACTGCAGTATACTGCAAGCTGCAGAATTTTCAAAGTTTTCCTTTAACTTCAAACACGCGAAACTCTTTTGTCCCTAGGCCAAATTCAACCGTTTCAAAAACGTCGTTTAGGAGGTAAATCAAACTTTAAATCCTTTAGCTTTTCAGTCATTTTGGCAAATCGAAACCAAAGGTATAGCTCACTGAAGTTCGCCTAAAAACAGGTTTTCTTCAAAACTTGAAAACAAGCCTTTTTCTTTTTCCAAATCGTTTCTAAAACATTTTGGTAGGTTTCCAACACTCCCCTATTTATCCACATTTCTTAAATTCATACATTTTCAAACCTTTTTTCTTCAATTCCCATCTCATGCATAGGCATCATTTATGTTTTCCTTAAACATTTTTGGCATACATACACAATTCATAATTACAATTCAATGCAACCATCATGCAATCACATACATGATCAATCATTCATCAACCATCATTCATTTCACTAATCAATACCATCACACATACTATTTACTCATTAATTCCCTAATTTTTTTATTTTACTTCAATTTAAGGCTTGTTCTAGGTCCAATTAGCCTAGTTTATCATGCTAAATTATCTTTTACTTTAACGAGTCCTAAATTATACATGGATTCCAAGCTCAACTTGCACATAGGCGGTTTCCACCGCTCCATTGAGCATCCAAGTACACTTTCCTCGTATCCATTGCCTCCAAGTGCTTCACCAAGTTCCATCTACTCCATCTAACCCTTGTTTTAACTTCATGCACCACCTATGACACATAAAATCACCAAAACACCCAATTTCAACTACTAGGGTTCATCAAAGTTGATGATCATAGGGTTGGAAAGCTCTTATCGGGATTTAGCGTTAAGGGCTTTGATTCATAGCTCATTGGCAAGCTAGAACACCACCTATAACATTGAGATTTCGAAAATCCACCAAGGTTAGTGAACCTTGATTTTCGCAGATTTTGAAGCTAAGAATGGAAGGGAATTTTCGAGACCCATACCTCATAATTGGTATAGAAACGTAGAGGAAGTGACGAGCTTCGCATAGCCACAAACGTGCGTCAATCGGAGCTCCGGTGTGGAAATTATGCCACCAGAAGTGGTAGACTGGTAGGTGAATAGTGATCACCACCACCACCACGCAACTCTCATCTCACCTCTCTCTCTTTTCTCTTCTTTGAAGAGATGAATAATGAATGAGGAGGAAGGGCATTTGGCCCTCGTATGCCCTTAATGAAGAGCACCTTGGTAGTTTCATATGTTTGGCCCACTTTGGGCCAAAATTTTTAGGATAGGTGTTCGCGTTCGTGTTCTAAATATTTTCGGAATCGTTCCTATGTCTTTATTTTTCTCTTCTTTTTATCCCCGACGGCGCTAAGCTAGTACCGTCAATTAAATTAATGGTTCGGGTTTCGATGTAGCTTGAACTGGCTGGTTGATCAGTTCCGCTCGAAAAAATCCATTGAGTCCGAATATCTCAGCGAAAATTCCAAATTTCGAGGCTACCATAATCATTCGGGTTTTGGTCCCTAACGGGGTTATAGCGCTTAATCGACATAAGTTATCAACTAATCGCGTTGTTTTGACTAAGCGGAAGTTCGGGGTTTACATCCATAACGTTTGAAAACTTTTCAAAAATACCCTTAACGTTTAATTTGATTCAATTTTTTACCCCAATATTTTCGAATGGTTTCAATTTTATCCCGAATCGTTGACGTCGTCTAAATCAGTAACACATGTTGCTGAGCTAGCTAAGTGAGCGTGTGACTTGGCACTTTAGTGTGTGACATTGATAATTATCATAAAATTAAATTAAAATGAATAAAAATCATGATGAATGTGTTTTTAATAAATATATTTTACATTAAAATAAAGGAAAAAAATTAAAAATGTGTGAATCCCCAAAAGCCCCAAATTTCATCTTCTTCAACCTCTGAACCTTAGTTTCTTCTTTTTCACCCCTTTAACTTAAGATTCTTAATCATCATCATTTGGATCTCAAATTCTTGTTCACCTAATCCTTCCATGTATTACCAACAAATAAAACAGGGTCACCCTCATTCACAGATAGAGCATGCATTAGAATTTTTCTAAACCCTAAATAGAAATAATCAGTGACAATCACCCTAACAGAGCCATAAATCAACCCTAACTCAAGTAAAAAAATTAGCATTTTAACCACACTATAAATTAGATAAAATAAATAAATAAATAAAGGGTGAGAACCGTTACCTGTTCACGCGTAGAAAAGAAGACGAAGTCGAGGTGCAGCAGCTCTATTAGCATAAACAGTGCCACAGGCCACCGTTGGATGATCCAGAAGAGGCCTTCTCAATCTCACCAGCGGCCTATTCACTCAAAATCTGCAACCACTTCACAAAACAGGGAGCCACCAACGATGGAAATACAAACCGAAACGCCATCGCAACTCTTCGAGGAACGAACACGGTAGCGCCGACGTCGTAGCTGCCGTTCGGTCTCCGGTCCGGTCTCCCCCTCTTTCTCGCACTGACCGTCGCTCTCAATCATGCTTCCTCTCTCTTTGGTTCCACTTTCACTCTCTTTGCTGACTTGCTTTTGAAGGAGACACTTTGGAAAATCAAAAGCAAAAGGGGAAAAGGGATTTAAGGGTATTTTGGGGTTTTCTTTGATTAAATTTTCCCACACAACATCCACTAAGCCACGCACATCACTTCAAAACTGCCAACTCAGACTCTAGGTTAGCTAGCTCAGCAACGTTCGTTAATAATTTGGACAGCGTCAACGGTTAGGGGTAAATTGAAATCATTCGAAAATGTTAGGGGTAAAATTGAATCAAATTAAATGTTAAGGGTGTTTTTGAAACTTTTCGCAAATGTTAGGGACATAAAGTATACTTTACCTCCTTTTAAATATAAAGCTTGATCATATTTTCCTAGTTTTATTTTAAATGCAATTTAAATTTCTGATGACATATTAGGTAATATCATTAATGTATTTTTTGCTTCCAGTAACAAAATTCAAATGAACAACAAAATTCTCACACCTATTATTCAAATAAATTAACAAAATTCTCACAGTAGGTGATATCATCAATTTATTTCATGCTTCAAGAAACAAAATTCAAATGAACAACAAAATTCTCACACCTATCATTCAAACGAACCAACAAAATTCTCATAGTAAGTGATGTCATCAATGCATTTCATGCTTCAAGTATCAAACTTCAAATGAACAATATCAAAATTATACGAAAAGTTCTATTCACTATAGAATTAGCACCTAATAATTAAAAGATCTATATTCACTAAGTTCTAAGTTGGCACTTGCATCAAAAGTTGCCTCAAACTCTTCTTGTTTTTCATCCTCAAACTCTTCTTGTTCTTCACAAAAATCTTCATCAATATCATATGTCCAATATCCCTGTAAACAAAATATTGATCAATCTCCAATATTATCAATAACTTACTATTTTGCATTAAGAATGATATAAATAATAACTTAACATTTATCCATCTGCCTCTAAGTCCTCAAAATTTTCCTTATCTGCACAATTAAAATTTATTGGTTGAATGTCCTTTGACAAAGGAAAAGATTCTCTGTTGTGCCCTTCTACGCGACAAATACCACATCACTGTGGTTTTCATTTCAGCTTCTCACTTGGATGAGACTTAGACCTTGAATTTTGAGGATTCTTGGAAAAAATGCCATCTGAATCATCAGCTTTAGCACCAGTTTGCTTCTCTTGTTCATCCTCAATCTTGAAATCCTCGATTAAGCTCATAACAGTATCTCGAACAAGGTAGAATCTCTCTTGCCTTCGACTAGCGATATAGGACAGCTGTCGACACCAATCTATTAAGCAACCATATCGACTCAATATGATAGAGTCCCAAGTAACGACACTTGAATAAAAAATGCTTATCTTAGCATTCTTCTACCACCTTGTCAACACAAGAGACTTTGGTAGCTCAAGGATGTTAAGAAACACCAACACACAAACTATGTGCTCACACGAGATTCTAAAAGATTCCACCCTTAAGGATGAACAATTGAATTTCGTCAGTTTATTGTCAACAAAAACTTCCCACGAATTATTTAGAATTCCATATTTAGAAATTGTACAAAGCTAAGCACAAATGACTCAAATGCCACATCTTGCACAACCTTCATTTTTGCAGCCCTAATAAGCATTGGGAGAAACGAAAAAGTTTATAGACATTTGATGCAAACATTTCCAAAGGTTCCAAAGGCACCGCTTAAAATATTTTATGAAATCCACCAAATTATATAGTGATTTAACATACTTTGCAATAATAGAGTGCAAACCTTCACATCGAGAAGTAGTCCTAAATCCTGCAAAAAACTTGTCTCGAATACATGCAGTGGCCCACATATGTCTTTTCTCATACATGTTAATAATCCAATTCTTTTCCGCTACACCAAACTCCCCAACCATTTCAAACCACTTATTCTAAAATGCATTAATCTCATAATCTCCTAGCATACACTTCTTAAATTCAGATGTGAATGTTGGGTTCCTGACATTACTTGTGGCATTTCAAATGAGATGCCAAGCACATAATCTCTGGTGGGCATTCGAAAATACTGCCTCAATGGCAAACTTCATTGATGTGGATCAGAACCATCTGTATTCACAGATATATGTGTTTTTCCCTTCATAGTTGTCAATAGTTGTTGTAATAACCACACTTGGACATCCTTACTCTCATCTATGACTAGAGCACTACCAAATACCACTATTTGTAGGGCTGTCAAACGGGGGGTTTGGCCCATTTAAGCCCATCCCATTTAGCTCGCGGGGTTAACGGGCTAGCCCGTTTAAGCACGCTTTATATATAGGCTATTATTTTCTAGCCTGACCCATTTATGGCCAGTCCGACGGATAAATGGGCTGACCCGTTTAATTAATTATTTATTTATCTGATAATAATTCCTAAAATCATGGCACCGCTCTAACATTAATTATCTTCTAACTTGAGCGTTGGAGTGCCTTTGCAGGTACCTCCCCTGTCGTCCTCTTCTTCTAAAAGAAGTGCTGCTCATTCGTCATAGAAGGATACATCGGCAAGTTGCTCCTATGATGAGTTCCTCCTTTAAACGAGTTGTTCCTTACCCAAAATATACATGCCAGAACAACAGTGATAGGCAAACTGAATAAGAATAGATAACAATACATATGATTTTCACATAAAAGTCAAAAGTACACATCATTTATTTAAGGTAAAGTATCGTGTTTGTGTCTGACATTTGGGTAAATCTCAAAATGTTCTTAAGATTTAAAATATACTAATTGTTTGTGTCCGTAAGATTTTGAAATCAAATCAATCTTCTTCCACCGTCTCTCTCATAAGAGCTGAAAGCCTGAAACTCAATTTGGCCTACGAAATTTGAATTGTAACTCAAAATAGTCCATGAAATTTATAGTTATTCAATTTGAACCCAAAAATTTAAAAGTGTAACTCAAAATAACCCCTGAAAATTATAATTACTCAATTTAGACCCCAAAATTTGAAATTGTAACTCACATTAGCCCTCCAAATCCATTTCCCACTTACTCATATTCATAAAAACCTTAAAATAAAAAACACCACAATTTTTTTTAGACATCATTTCTTTGCACCTAAGTTCAATCCACGTCAGCGCATTATTTACAATTCCAAATTTCGCGATCTAAATTGAGTAACTAACTAACTATAGATTTTAGCCTCTCATATGACTGGCTTTGGTTGTATCATTCGGGACGCTGATAGGGCTTGGATAAAAGGTTGTTTTGGAACTATACCTCTTTGTTCAGTCCTCAGGGACGAGCTGTTTGCTATTTGGAGAGGTTTAACTTTGGCCTGGGAATGTGGTTGTCGAGATGTTACTTGTGAGACAGATACTCTCAATGCGTTTCTAGCAGCTCAGCTTCATTCTAAGTCGGAACATGCTGCTGATGTTGATTTAATTATGAAGATTCATGAGGTCCTTCAATGGAATTGGAGTGTAGAATTAGTCCTTATCCAACGTACTGCGAACGTCGCTGCTGATTTCTTAGCCAAGAGTGCTATTGAGAAGGGTATAGGTTATGTAGAACTGTTGGAGCCAT
>JASCZI010151621.1:6278-22642 GCA_036250425.1 Stylosanthes scabra | reverse complement strand
CATAGCTAAGTTAAAAGCCTTTAAATCCTTGAAACCGATTCCACCATGCTTCTTATCACGACAAACAATATCCCATTTAATCCATTGCAATCTTCGTTCATTACCTCGATGTCTCCACCAAAACCTCATCATTTGTTGCTGAATTTCTTCCAAGAGAGAATCCGGCAGCTTAAAACAAGCAAGGGAGTAAAGAGGAACAGTAATAGCCACCGCTTTGATAAGAACTTCCCTACCACTCAATGATAAGAGAGACCTTTTCCAATTCTGCAGTTTCTTACCCACTGCATCTTTAATGTAGTTGAAAGTCTGTCGTTTAGATCTCTGAATAACAGCCGGTAGTCCAAGATATTTATTCTGATTTCCAATGTGAGGGATGTGCAGTAGTTGGGAGAGAGATTGCCGAGTCTGTGGGAAAGTGTTCTTACTGAAAAAGAGAGAGGATTTGTCAAGATTAACAACTTGACCACTAAGCTCACGATAAGTATTGAGAACATCAATTAGCTTTTGACACTCCTGAGGATTGGCATTACAGAACAAAAGAGAATCATCGGCAAATAGGAGATGATTGATAGTTGGGCATCTAGGAGAGATCCGAATTCCAGAAGTCACGGTTCAATTCACCCTTGTTGAGAAGGTATGAGAGTCCCTCTGCACAAATTAAGAATAGGAAGGGAGAAAGGGGGTCACCTTGACGCAATCCTCGAGTTGGTCTAAAAAATCAAAATGGTTGCCCATTGAATAAAACCGAATAGGAGACAGTCTGAACACATTCCTTCAACCAAGAAATCCATGTACTGCAGAAACCCATTTTAGCTAGAATTTCCCAAACAAAATTCCACTCAACTCGATCATAGGCCTTACTCATATCAAGTTTAAGAGCTAATTCTTGTTGACCATGCCCTTTGTGTATCAAAAAGTGCATCAACTCATGTGCAATGAGGACGTTATCACTTATCAATCTACCCTTGATAAAAGCACTTTGATTCTCACAGATAATCTTGTCTAAAATTCCCTGTAAACGGTGGACTAGGATTTTAGAGATTACCTTATAGAAGACAGAACTCAAGCTAATGGGACGGATGTGCTTCATTGATTCTGAATTCTGAATTTTTGGGATCAAACAGATTTGGGTGTGATTAAAAGCTTTAAGAATTTTCCCTCCTGCAAAGAAGCTAATTACTGCCAAGATAAGATCAGTCTTGATTATTTCCCAATAGTATTGGAAGAACTTTGCCGTGAACCCATCATCACCCGGCGCAGAGTATGGATTGATAGAAAAAGTTGCTTTTTTGATTTCTTCCTCAGAAACAAGCTTAGTTAATCTAAAATTCATATCATCATCAATTCTGCAGGGTAAATGTTCAATTTCAGAGCTGGCAGATCTAGGATTAGATGTTTGAAACAGTTCTTCAAAGTAAGAAATAGCGATCTGAGCAATGCCATTAGGATCAGAATGGTAAGAATCATCATTGTTAATAAGCCTGAAAATCCTGTTCTTTCTGTTTCGAATCTGAAATTTAGAATGGAAGTACTTTGTGTTTTGATCTCCATGCTTCAGCCATTGAATACGAGACTTTTCTTTCCAGTATCTTTCCTCATTTGTGTAGGCATCCATCAATTCATCCTCAATCTGCAGAATTTTAGCTCTGTTAGCTGCTGCTCCTTTGCCCTTTTCCAACTCCAAATCCTCTTTTAGTTTCTGAATATTCCTTTGAGAATTTGAGGAACCTGTTTTCTGCCACTCAACAAGTAGGTGTCTGCATCGTTTCAGTTTATTAGCAAGTTTGAACATGGGAGAGCCATCACATTGAGATTGCCAACCTTCTTTGACTATCTTCAATACTTCCTCATTTTCACACCACCTTTCTTGGAATCTAAACCTTCTCTTTGGTTTGTGAGTAAGCTGTTCAGCTAACAATAGAATAGGCCTATGATCAGACCCCAAATCTTCCAAGTGAAGGACAACAGCTCTAGGATAGTCAGATCTGAATGCAACAGAGGAGAAACATCTATCTAATCTCTCTCGGATGAAATTTCCACTAAACTGCCTGTTGCATCATGTGAATTTGTCTCCCTGGAATCCCAAATCCACCAATTCGCCCGCATTGATGAAGTTGTTAAAAGCATCCATTGAAGACTTTGGTTTCATTCTACCCCCTTCCTTTTCATGATTGGCCAAAATTGCATTAAAGTCACCAATTACCAAAAAGTAGGGATCAGAACTCTCTCTCAATGCTAGGATACTCTGAAATTGAATGGCTCGGTTACTCTCATTCGTATCCAAGTAGACAGCAGCAATCTTCCAATTCTTTTGATTAGTAGGGTCCAACCAATCAAAAAGAATGTAGAAATCAGATGACTTAAGAATAGAAACAACTGCAGTATCCCTCCAAGCTAGGACCAATCCTCCCGCAGTACCATGAGGATCCATACAAAAAACCTTGCTGAAACCAACTTTCGTGCATTGATCAGTCACAAATGAAGTAATGTTCTTGGTTTCACATAGAAACATTACCCCAGGGGAATAGGATTTAGAAATCCCTTGCATGTTGTGAATTGTCAGGGGATTCCCCATACCCCGACAATTCCACATCAACATAATCATTGACCCGTGGGTGCCTTCATTGGGTTGGCACCCTTGTCCCCTTCATTAGCAATAACCCTTGAATCAGCACTGTCTTCAATCTCAGTCTCTAAATCAGAGATTTCTGGAACTCTCTTCAAACCTGTGATATTCTGCATTTCAATACCAGTAGAGCCCCTACGAGCCATATGCTTCAGTTTCTGCCGTTTTTTTCTTTTAACTGTAGGATTTGTAGTTGATCTTAGCACAAAAGAAGGTTGTGGTATTGGTTGGGAATCATGAGGAGGCAGGATAATAGGAATAGAAGAAACACTATTCTCTGTTGAATTAGCTTTATTCAAATCCTGTTCTTTGCAAGAGAGAGAAGCAAAGCTTTTAATCAAGCTAACTGGAGTAGGTTTTTTGTTAGCATGGTTAAAAGAAGAATGCTGAAAACGGCTGTTAGGATTTGAGTTTTCCTTGGCTGCAGTAACCCTCCATCCGAGCTGATCTGCTCTCAAGTTTTCCTTCCATTTGAGAGGAACCTCAGAATTAGTCATTGAGAGTTGAATATAGCAGATCACAGTTCCTTGCTTCATGTCCCAGAAAATCGCAGCATCTACAATATACTCCCAATTTTTCATATTTTAGTTGGATAGTATAGTTGGTTTTGTCTGGGCTAGCAATGCAGATTGATTGTCTTAAAGTATTTGACACATCTAGATTAACTCTGACTTTCATAACTTTGCTCCGATTTTTGTTGCTCCGATTGATTGTCTGGACCTAACTTTGTTCCGATTTTTGTTGCAGCTTCTTTGGTTTTACAGAAATCAGGCATCTCCCACAATTGAATCCACATCGGAATAACAGAGAAAGTAGAAGCTGTAATTGCAGTTCCTTTGGTTCATGATTGAAGATGAATGAGGTATTGCTTGAAAAGCCAAGGTGAGCCTCTTTCAACACGAATCATATCAGTTTCCTTACCAAATGAGAATTGATATATGTTATCACCTAAGGATTTGATCTGTAATCCTTCAGGGTAATTCCATATAGCAGAAAAGGAGCTTTCAACCAAACCAAAGCTAAAAGTCCGATCAGCCATTATTCTGCCAATTAGGCTTTTGGAGACGTCCTCTGTAGGCACATTGATATCAGAGGCATCCAGGGTGACAATATCATCTTCGGTGATTGAATCAGTGCCATGAGATTCATCACGCCTAGGAATAGTGAGAGACATGGTGAAGGGGTGAGAAGGAGAAAAAGATTTGTAAAGAAAGAAGAGAGTAGGGAAAGAAAAGAAAAAAAAGGATTAGAAGAGAAATAGGATTACATTAAAATAATGGATCACTCTCTCTCAATCACTCTAATGTTTCCCATCCCTGATCACCTTCACGTCAGAAAATAGGATTCTGAAATGCAAATGATCACTCACAATCACTCAAGTGTTTCCCATCCCTTACTTATTGTATTTAGTATTTATAATCCTATGAAAAGAGAACAGATTTGGGAGCAGACACTTTGACAGGTTTGGATTAATACGGAAGAGGTTCATGCTCAAATGCAAAGGCAGAGGATTGCATTAGGAGAATGAAGATCTTTGTAAAAAAGCACAAAACCCTAGCAGAGAGGGTACAAAATAAACCCTAGCAGAGAGGGTACAAAACCAACCATATAATATAACTAATTGGTTAGTATATATATGATGAATATATATGATGAAAAAAACGCTGATTATGTTTTTGGTAGAGAAAAGGGGCCATAGGCCCAAAGGAAAGGAGAAAGAAACGAATAAAAAATGCTTCCTGTTCTATGCTGTTAAAATTAGTATATTGGCATTGACATTCAATGATGAGTGGTTTTTATTATATTAGCTTTATAAACCCTATAATGGCTCAAGCACTATATTGTTAAACTTATTTTATTTTCTATTATTTTGTTGATTGTTTAAGTGTTAGTCTTTGGATTAATTTTATGTTATTGATTTCCACAATTAAAATTAGTATATTGGCATTGGCATTAAGTGATGAGTGATTTTTATTACAGTGTTTGATAATATCAAATTAGTTAGTTATATCAAAGGTGATAAGTAGACTTAGGCAAGAATGAGAAGGTCAATAGAAGAATGGTCAAAAATTGTCAACAGATATTAGGCAGTAGGCAGTAGGCTAGGCACTCATCCTTTTACAAACTTTTTCATACGCAAGCTTCTTCTTCTTCATTTTTCTCCTCTCCCTCAACGTCTTCTCAATTTTTCTCCAATCCGAAGCTGATACCATGATAGGTATTAGAGATCAAAATGCTAGCTGAATTTATGTTGAATGTTAGATTATTTTACTCAGATGTCCCTATTTCGAAAACTTATTTTTAGATTATTCTTGTTTTGAAACAATTGATCCATGCTAATTAGGAGGCGCTAAAGCGATTGGCGTTTTCTTTAATGAAAAATCTTCCAATAATTAAAACGCTTAACGCACTTTCCAAGAGACGCTTCCCGTGAAGGCGCCCTCCATTATCTTAAAAATTTTAACAAATTACTTTTTTTAATTAAGAATTTTAATTAATTAATATGTTTAAGGTTTAACTACAATTTTAAAATATTTAAATATTTAATCACTATAGGAATATTAATGGAAGAATATTAATAATAAAAAATATAAAAAAACTCTACATGGCCAACAAATTTAATTGAGTGCAATCAACAAATATAACCAGCAATATACTTATAGTTATATATAGTAAATATAAAAACATGGATGCAAAATATAATAAGTATAGGTGCAAAAGGTGATAAATAAATGTGTAAATTATTTAATTTATGAGTGCAAAATATTAGATGGTTACATGCTGGCCAAAAATAATAAATTTTGCTGATCAGTAACGTTCCTCAAAAATACATACTCCATTAATTAACTAGATACATAATAATAAAATTATCATGTTCAAATATACTACTTCATTTGTTAATCAATTTTGTCTAATATTTTAATTAACTCATAAAAATGGATAGAAATAGTGTATTTTTATGATGATAAGAATATTAATGAAAAATTATTAATTATAAAAAATATAGTACACCAATTAATTAAGAAAATATATAATAACATTATCATATTATAATATAGTACTCTTATTAATTAATAAAAAAATTGTATTTTATATACTAATGGAAGAATAATATTAATCATAAAAAAATAATATTTCCATGATAATTAAAATGAGTTTTGAGCTCCCTATTTATTTGAATGTAACAATGATCTTTGAATATTGTAATTGTTGGTTGAGTATTTTTCGGAATACATGTTGTTTTTGTTACTGTTTCCTTATATTAATCAATCATCGCTCTAATTATCCAACTGTTACCGTAGTAAAACAAAGCAATAAGTTTTTAAGAAATGGGCATTTGATTAAAATAGTCTTGGATGTGTTGGTCAACTTAGCGGTGAGTATACCTATGTATAACAATTTTGCCATCCAAATCTCTCCAGCTCCTTTCCAGATAATTGTGGACCTGATATTATCTATTACGTTTTCAGTGACCTTCCCGGTGAGTCCCCTGCCCCGACTGGTTATGAGCCCCTTGCTCATGGTTATTAGCACCCTGTTCATATTGATGAGCCCCGTGTTCGTGGTGATGAGCCCCTGTTCATGGTGAATCTCATGTTCATGTTGATGAGTGTTGGAAATGATATTATATTGTACCAAATAGCTTAACTAATTATAGTTGATTGGTCCTTTTGGATAGTACTCCACATAATACGCACTCAAATATAGAGTTTGTTTTTTTTTAAAGATTATAGATGACAACTTTATTATTGTCCAGCTAGATTAGCTTTCCTCCACCCAACTGAGGTTAGCAACTTGGTCTTTTTTAAATTTTGGGACATTCTGTTTTAATGAAATAGATATTTCCCTTTAAAAAAAGAAAAGTTGCTATATGGTATAGCTTTAGACTTCTATTAGCTTCCTTGTTCTCTGTTCTCTCGAACCCACTCTCAAACTCTCACCTAAAATTTGCCTTAGAATAGCCTCACCTTCACCTCATCTCTCTGCGATTGCCCACTGTCTTTAGACCAGCTCGTCTTGTCCGCTGTCTCCCTGAAGCTCGTCTCCCTTCAAGTAGCATCTTAACAGTCAGCAACTGTCGCCTCTTCGCATCTCAGCTTGGAGGTCCTGCCTTTTGGATAGTACTCCATATAATATGTACTCAAGATAGTACGTATTTACTTTTGTATTTTAATTTTATGCTCCTACAAAATTATATTTATTTTATATTTAAATTGATTAAATCAAATTCTTTCTGTGTTCTCCCCAGCTTTGAAGAACCTACTCCTGTTCTATTGCTGTACCTTGGGCAATACTTTTCAGTCCAAGTTTCCTTGGGTGGTTTTCAAGACATTTAGGACTCTCCCTCGCCATTTTGATTGCTACCTCTTTAGCATGAATTTTGAATACTCGATACTCATGGTGAGCCCAGAGTGATATTAAGTTGGTACCAAATAGCTTCAGGGTGATATTGTAACTGATTATAGTTGATTGGTCCTTTTGAATGGTACTCCACATAATACGCACTCAAGATAGCACGTATTCATTTTTGCATTTTACTTAGAAAAATATAGAGTTTATTCTTTGTTAAAGATTATAGATGACAGCTTTAATAGGTTTAGTATGTTGAGTTAGCTTTAATAGGTTTACTTTAACATCATACCTACTTTTTGCCTCTAGAGTGATATTGACATTTTGTTTTTAGTAGATTAAATTTCTATGGTTTTTTTCCCTTAATTAGTAGATAATTCTTTTTTTCCCTTATGACAATTGTATATAGTGTCTAAATGAGTAGATTAGGACTTATGGCTATGAATTATTCAAATTAGTACTTCTAATCAATGTGACAAGATTGGCGAGAAATTCATTCTAGGATTTTATCTATCTATTTAAGTGATAAGGATAATACAACCCACAACCAAGGATCTTTATTAGCATTTTAATCATCTCAAATACTACTTGCTTGCTTCTATTCTAATTAATGATTGTTGAATTTACATCTTACTATATACAATTGATCAATGTCGTGCTTGTTATAAATTCTTGAATTTAATTTTCTACACATTAAATTCATTGGCAAATTGTAGTTGTTAGTTGAATTTGTGAAACCCTCATTCTTTCCTAGCTAGTTTTAGTGCTTTTGTATTGATCAGAAGTCTAAGGAAGAATGACCTGAAACGAAATACTCTTAGTTATTGTTGATTTGCTTGTGACTATCTTTTCTAAATTTGTTCACTCTTTGACCATCGGTTGAGCTATATTTACAACGCTATCATGATTTGATTTCTAAGAAAGAAATTTCTCAACCGATCTTGGAGGTGCATCAAGAAGAGAAACAGAGGCACATCCTCACCATCTCCACAATGGTTTTCTTGCTGGTCAAAAAGCTTGCCGCTTGTACAAAGCTCTATCACGAGGTGAACATTCTCATCGTCCTCGTAAGTCTCCCTTAGTTTCACCATGTTTGGGTGATTAAGAAGCACGTTCATGATCGTCACTTCCCGCCGGACGTCTTCCACATTAACGGCGGTGTGAAGTTTCGCTCGAAGATTAACTTGGGTATAGGTGAATTGACGACAAACATTGGTAAGTTTCACCTCCTTCTTGCTCTTGCTCAATTTTGTTTTGGTGCTCTGTATGGCTTTTGTGCTCTTCGTGTGTGGCTTTTTCTCTTGTTCTGCCTTGCACCTACTGAAAACATCGTGAAGCCACAACAGCAACAACTTTGTGTGGTGGTGATGAGCCTCCTTTTAATTTTTTTGGATGATCATATTCAATATTTTGGATGATCACTTTTAGTGTTTTGGATTATCTGTTTTATTTGTTTGAATGATTTGTTTTATTTCTATGGATGATTTGTTTTTTAATTTTGAATGATCATTTTTTGTTAGTTGTTATTGGTTACCTAACACTACACTTAATATGTTGAATTTTATTGTATTGAATTTAATTATGTTATGGATATCCTTATTTTTTAAAAAAGTTAAATTATACATTAAGCTCCTATAGTTTTTGTGGAATCAGAACCAGGTCCCTATAATTGTACTCATAAAAAATTACAATTTAGTCCCTGCCATTAAAAAAACATTTAATGTAATAAAATATTTTCTGGCATATTACATATTGTAATCATGTGTGATGTCACGTGCATTAGATGAAACTGTGATTGATCAAATTATCTCACATCCCATAAACAATTAAAGCTACCCCCAAATTCACAAAGAAAGAAACATTCTTCATTCGAGTATTTCTTCGGTGAAGAGTGCATATTTTTATCAAATTTGGGAAAAACATGTGCATTGCACATGATAAAGTTTAGTTTAAATTTTTTTCTTTACCAAAAAAAGTAATCTTCACTCTTCACCAATAATTCTCTCTTCAACATAGTATTACCCTCTTCACTTCCTTACTTCCGTCACTCTGTGCTTTCACATCACAATCGCACTCTCACTCTCACTTTCCCTCAATTTTTTTCCTTTTTCGTTCCTGATGCATTAGCATCTTTAATGATTTCTTTAACTAAATCATGCTCAATTCCTTAATTTAATTATTTAATAAGTTCATTAATTAGTAAAAATATATGTAAATTATTTATAATTGAATAAATATGATACTTTGAGGATTTTTGTTGGTAATTTCAGTGAAATAGCAAAAGGAGCATGGAAACTTAGATTTGGAGTCAGAACCGGACGCCCAGGCACCCAAACCAGCGCCCAGGCGCCAGGATACATCCTCAGCAGCGTCCAAGCGCCCAAACAGCACTCAGGGTCAGTCAGATTAACGCCTAGGTGCCCATGCTCAGTGCCAGCAACCAAATTCAGCATCAGACTTAGCATTTTCAGCGCCTAGGCACCAGTTCTCAATGCCTAGGCACCAGAATTAGTGATTAGGCTATTAAAATGTTGTTTTGATGTATAATTGTAATTTCATTTGTAATTCATTTAGGTGATCTAAAAACTATAAATAGGTGGAACATCAATGAATAATTATCTTAGATAATCTTAGATTAATTTTAGTTCCACTTAGATATAGATTGGCTTTGTAATTCATTTCCATCAACCAATCAGAAGTATTATTCAGTTCTATTTTTCTCTCTTTTCTTAGTTTCATTTTCTCTCTCTCTCTTTGAATCTTTGAATGTTCATACATTCAAGATTCACATTCATAGCATTCATACTTTCAAGATTCATAGTTTTTATGAATCCAAGATCCATCTTCATCATTTTCTTTGAGTCATTCATAATTATGAGTGGCTAAACACCTTAGAGATTGAGGAGGAGGAGCTCTGTTCATCACAAAACTAATGGATTAACCCAACATTACATTCAAAATATGCAAGTTCTTCATCAAATTCAAAGGATTCTTCTACTTCATGGATTCAATAATCAAATTCAATCGAGAGGTGTAATTGATTCTAACTTGGTTTAATCTCTATTCTAGATTATGAGTTTAAACATATTATTAAATGGTTTATGAATATTGTTGTTGATGTTTAATTGGATATGTGACATAAAATCTGGTTGTGCACTAACATTGATATCATAAACTTGTTCAAGAAGCATCTTTCACATTTGTTCTTTGCATTAGAGATGATGAATTGAATGAATGTGCACTTATATGAATCTGTATTCTTTATCACATAAATGATTGATTAGTTTCTTGTTTGATTCTTTTTCATGATTTCTTTAAAGACTTGATTTACTGACGAGTAATTAGATCTTTCTTGTTTTGAATTGTTGAGTTTGAGAAAATAGGCATTCAAACATATTTCAAGAATCATTCCATATTTCTTCATGTGACTTAGAGATGAGCATGTGATTTAATGTGCATTAGAATCTTTAATAATCTAATAGGTTTGTATGAGATTGAATATGTTACATATTAATTCTTTCCATGAAATCTTGTTGATTGTTGTTGATTTGAATCATGATCTGTGCATTATCTCTTTTCTTATTTAATTAGTCAAGAGATTGATGATTAATTAGGATAAAGATGAAACTAGATCACTAAGAGATTATGATTTAGTTATATTAGGGTTCATTTTGATTTGACAATAATTGCAGAAATTGAATGGTAATATCTGGTTCATGAAATTAGTGATGAATATCTCCAATTCCTTGATCTTGCTTCTTATAATTGCATTTCCCCTTTTTCTTAATAATTGGTTTTGTTGATTAGTGATAATTTGTTAATAAAGATTGTGTTTCTTGAAATGTTTTCTTATTGTTGCATGATTCTTTATTACTTCTTTCTTCAGTTTTCACATTAATCTTTGATTGATACTTGGATCTACTTAAAGGATTGATTAAAGAATATCGTTTGATCCACCTTTCATCGAGGGAACGATACCCACTTGTTGCGGACCGGCCCAATAAGGCCCAATCCGTCAGTCAATAGCCAATTTACTTGGCCCATAGAATCAAAGATCAAGCTAAAGAAGGAAAGATTCGATAGGATCATGAGAAGATCACATCCGAATCTTAACCACCCGCAACTATATAAACTAGGGGAAGCACCCCCCAAGGTACGCATTCTCTTAACCCTAATCTCCCATATTAGCCCTAGAATACTCATAATCCTAATTCTGGGATTCTAGTGCTATTCTCTCATCACATCAACCACCTTCTTCGGATTCAGCCCTCGGACTCTTCTGAGTGCTTCCCCTCGGAAGGAACACTTTCTCTCCCTTATTCTCATTGTTTATTCCCTCTCACGACTAAGGTCTATTGGATCATTGTTCGGTACATCTGTGCTTAACATTGGCGCCGTCTGTGCGGATAGACTTCAGAATCGAGTCAAGAGACGAAAGCTGAACCTCCGAGCTGAAGATGGTGGACGCTCAACTCAACAACGAGGGTGCTGACGACAGCATCCCCCAGTTCACCCCGGAGAAGGGAATAATCCCCCCAAACCAGAGTATCCAGCAGATGGAAACTGCCCTGGGAGAGCTCCTCGAGTGACAAACTCGGGAAGCAGAGATCGCCACAGAGGCGATGAAAAGGGCAGAAGCCATGGCCGCAAAGCAGCAAGCTTTGTTGGAGGAGGCTGAAAAGCGTGATCAGGAGTTGAAGGAGAAACTCCGAAATAGGTTCTCGTACATTGACGTGGACGAAGGGGTGGCTGACTCGCGTTCCCGAACGTGGAAACCGTCGGTTGTGGCTGGAAACCCGCCTGCGAATGAGAGCAGCAAACATCCCTTCTCACTCACCATCCTCTCGGAAGAGCTCCTAAAAAATTCAAGTACCCGACGGATATGGAGTCATACGACGGAAGCAGTGATCCAAAGCATCACCTCGATGCCTTTGACAATAGAATGGTGCTCTTAAACGCCTCGGATGCTACAAAGTGCAAATCTTTTTCTGTGACCTTCAAAAAGGACGCGCTGACATGGTTCAACTGTTTAGCACCAGGAAGCATTAAAAGCTTCTCCGACCTGTCTGGAGGTTTTCTGAAAAACTTCACCACTCGGAGAAGGCTCCCGAAAACCTGCCTGAATCTCTACTTGATCGTGCAGAAGCCGAAAGAGTCCCTTCGGGACTATTTGGACCGCTTTAACTCTGAATGCACTCAGATCGAGGGACTCGAATGTCAAGCAACCCTCATGGAATTGGTTAAAGGCCTCAGAGAGGATACCCCATTCCTCAAAAGCCTTACCAAGAGGCCACCCAAAACTATGGAAGAAATTCAGGAAAGGTCTCACGATTACTTGCAACAAGAAAAAGGACAAACGACAGTGAAAACTGACCGTGACAAGAAAGAAACTAACCGGAAGGATCTGCCACGGGAGGACCGCAGCAGACGGGAGCAGCACTACGGCAGGTCCTACTACAATCCACTGAATGTCTCGCTGATAACCTTCCTTCATGAAGTCTCACAAGCGGAAAGAATCCCCGCACCACGAGCAATCAAGAATAATAACAGAGGAGATCGGAATGCTTACTGCAAATATCATAAGCAAAATGGTCATGACGCAGAGGATTGTCGTGACCTCCTCGAGTTTGTCGAGAAAGGCTTGAAAAAGGGAAAGTTCCGTGAGTACACCGGAAAAAGCAATGAACGGAGGGATGATAAGAGGACAAGGCAAAGAGCGGACAGCCCGGAAAGGTCCACCGAAGGAAAAACTGAGCCCAAAGATGGTGTGGTCAGAAGGGAAATCAAGATGATTTCCGGAGGGCTTCCGGATGAAGGTAACCCACCATCCCGGAAAGTGGCCAAAAGGAGCAAACACTCATGCCTTGTCGCGGAAGTCATGCCTAGGGCATTGCATGATAAACCACCTCCTGAAATCACATTCTCTTCGGAAGAGATCGGAAGAACAACCGACACCCTGAATCCTCCCCTCGTGATTTTCATGGACGTCATTGACGCCACAATCCGACGAGTCTTCATAGACCAAGGAAGCTATGCAGATATCCTCTTCTGACGTTGCTTTGATGCACTCGGACTCACTGACAAGGATCTGGAGAGCTATTCTGACGAGTTAGTTGGCTTCTCTAGTGAAAGAATAACTCCGGATGGATTTGTGACGCTATGGGCCACCATTGGAGACCCACCAAATACAAGAAGCACAAAAGTAAGGTGGCTGGTCATCAACCATAACTCTGCCTACAATGCGATTTTGGGAAGACCGACCCTCAACCGGATAAGAGCAGTTGTAGCAACCTCCATCTTGACAATGAAGTTCATAACAGACGGAGGAAAAGTAGGCGTACTTCGCGGAGATAAGCAAGAAGCGAAGAAATGCCACAATGCCACTTTGCACATCTCCAAAGAACAACTTCTGAAGCTAGAAAAGCCGGAAGAAGCCAAAGGGTGCCTCTTAGTGGATCTCGAACCACCAGAAAAGAAAGTCCATGAAAGACCAAAGCCGGAAGGCGATCTCCAGCAAGTCCAAATAGGACAACATTCTGAGCAAGTGATCATGATTGCAAAGAACCTGCCGGAAGCACTGAAAAGCAAGTTAACTCAGTTTCTAAAGCCGAATTCCGACCCCTTTGCATGGACAACGGCTGACATGCCTGGAATAGATCCGAACTTCTCCTGTCACAAGCTGTCCATCATCCACAGTAGCAAGCCGGTAGCACAAAATCTACGGTGTATGAGCCCGGAAAAGGTGGCTGAAACAAAGAAACAAGTTCAAAGCCTTCTTGAAGCAGGATTCATCAAAGAGATCAAGTACCCCACATGGCTCAGTAATGTGGTCTTGGTACCCAAAAGCAACGGGAAGTGGCGAATGTGTGTCGACTACACCAGCCTAAATAAAGCATGTCCTAGAGACCCATACCCACTCCCAAGTATTGATGGATTGGTGGACAAAGCCTCCGGATACAAATTCCTCTCGTTCATGGATGCTTACTCCGAATACAATCAGATCCCGATGTATCTCGGGGATGCTGAGAAGACAGCATTTATCACTCCCATTGGCAGCTTTTACTACAAGGTAATGCCATTCGGGTTGAAGAATGCAGGGTTCACATACCAAAGGCTCATGGGCAGAGTATTTAAGGAACTACTCGGGGGCATTCTCGAAGTATATGTAGATGACATGCTAGTGAAAGAGAAGGTGGAGGAAGAATTAATCCCCAATTTGGAGAAGGTCTTCGGCAAATTACGGGAGCACCAAATGCGCTTGAATCCGGCAAAGTGTGCCTTCGCAGTTGAAGCCAGAAAATTCCTCGGTTTCTGTGAGCCCCGTGATTTTTTACCACAACCAAACACAGTAAATTGAGTATTACGGAGTACAATGAGGAATGGACAAAAACACATGGTAATGGAGTAAATGATATTTTGAGCGCGAAACTGAACACCTTCGCTAAAAGTTTGGCCCGAACCGGACCAAACCGCGAAATTACGAGATTGCCACTCATTAATGAGTATATTAGGGAGGAGCCAACACACCTCAGCCATTTCATTCCTCTCTTCCTCGACGGAATGAGAGAGAGTTGGGCAAGAGTTGGTTGGAGAATTGGTCCCAACCAATTCTTCCGCCGCTCACGCCAACTTCCGGACGCGATAACTTTTGATCCGGAACTCCGATTGATGCGCGGTTTGCGGCTACGCGAAGCTCTCATCGCCCTCTTTCTATCTATCTCACATGAAATCCATGGGTAAGCCATTCTCAAACTCGTTTCTTCCATCCAAAATTCTGCTCGAAATTGGCTTAACCTCCATGCGTGTTTCGAGTCCTTGTGAATTAGGTGATGATCTAGTATGTTTTGGAGCTTGATGATCAATGCCCACAAGCTTGGGTATCTCCGGTGAGACGTTTCCAACCCTAGACTTGAGCTTTGTTAGAGTTGTATGAGGATTGATTGTATTGTGTTGTGTTTTTGTGCGTGTATTATGTCATAGAGGCTAGAAAGTGAAGGTTTGGAGGTGTAGAAGAGCGGTTGAACATGAGAACGGCGATGGTAAATGGTGCTTGGATGCTCGATGGCGCGACCAAGGATCGCGTGTATGCATTGAGCTTGGCGTCCAGGTACGGAAGTAGATTCATACTTACACTATTTAAGCTAGGATGATTGCCTAGGTTAGTTGCACCTAGGATAATGAATAGTTATAATGGAAATTGATGAACATGAGGAATATAGTAGGATTGGATTGTTGTTGAATGGCTATGTGCTTATATGTATGCTTGAAATTGATGAGAACAATGAATGTGCATGTATGTTGGATTGTGGTTGTGGCCACGGGCCAATATTGTTTTTAAGAATTGAGGGTTTACATGAGATGGGAACCGTAATGGATGGATTGAGCCCGAGGGGCGAGATAATGAGAGGAATGAGATTGTGATGATTGATGAAAATGAAGGGATTTTATTGATGTTGACGATTGAAATGATTTTGAAATGTTTTGAAAAGGATTTTGAAATGATCTTGCAATGATATGAGGGATTTTAGAAGAGACAAGGATTTCAAAGGAAATGATTTTGAAAGGGGCGAGTTATGGTTCTTTGTGCAAACTTGTTTTTAAACTCAAATTTAGGAAAAACACACATTTCAGTTGCAGTGAATCGATTCAGGTGGTATCCGAGTCGATTCACTGAGCCTTTTTGGAACGATTTTGAGGATTTTTGTGACCATCGAGTCGATTCGTCTGTGGGGTGAATCGATTCGTATTTGCACAGAGGCCAAAACTCCCCAACTCAAATCAATTCGTGATTGCTTAGAATCGACTCTAATCTCGTGGCCTTAAACAAATTTGTTAAACTCGCAATCGAGTCGATTCAAGGACGTGTCGAATCAATTCGTATTTTGACAGAGGCTAAAGAATTTTAAAACGTGCCTCTTGAATCGATTCGACAAGGACTCGAGTCGACTCCACGTTCAAAATTTCATGAACCGCCTAAGATCGAGTCGATTCGACGGATCGCCGAATCGATTCGTTTTCACCCTGTTTTCAAATTTAACGTTTAAAATGCCCTCAGAATCGATTCTAAAGAGAAAGAACTTGATTTCCAAAGGTTTTCAAAGGTTGATTGGTGATGAATGGAGTGGTTACATCTCATGTAAGTTAATACCCTTGTTTTGCGAACTAAGAACCGTGAGCCTAGGCATCTGGAGGGGCCGGAAGGGCTAACGACTCGGCTTACGGCAATAGCGGACCATCGGGAGTAGTGAGTGACTGTGGGGTTTTTGTTTCCACGTGGGACAAAGACTAACGTCGCGGCTCACGGTGGCTACAGGGGGGCCTTTGGCTCAGGACCCGACTACCAAATTAGGTATTAATCATGATAAAGAGAAGGGAACCCCCATATGTA
>JASCZI010151619.1:21526-32251 GCA_036250425.1 Stylosanthes scabra | reverse complement strand
AATTAACTACATAAATAAATTATTAACTACATATTAACATACATAACTAATTAATCTATAACTAAATTTTTCTAAATAAATAAATAAACAACTAAATAAATACATATACAAATAAAGAAACCAAATAAATAATTAAAATAAAAAAAAGAAAAGTGTTACCTGAGGGAGGAGAGAGTTGGATTGAGGGAGAAGAATGAAGAATGAGAGAGAGTTGGATTGAGGGAGAAAAATGAGAGAGAGTTGGATTGAGGGAGAAGAATGAAGAATGAGAGAGAGTTGGATTGAGGGAGAAAACTGAGAGAGAGTAATGGAAGAAGCGGAGCTATTTATAATGTTCCGAACTCGTTGCAGTTCGCCGAGACATTAGGCGAACTGCAACCATGGTCACAGTTCGCCGCAACACTAGGCAAACTGTGACCAAATCCCAAAAAAAAAAAAAACGATTTCGCGTAATTAATGTGTTTTTCTTTTTTTTTTGGAAATAATGTTTCATTTTAATTTATTATAGAAAAAATTCCTCGCTAAATGAGCCCTCTTTTGGGCTCAACTGGGAAAGGTTTATCCATTTTTATAAAGAATTAGAATATATTCTTCATAGAGTTGTATATTAGCTTATAGCACAATAATTTAGAAAGGAATTATGAAATAGCCCCATCTTATTTTTTGACGTCGATGTGAACGGATGGACCATAGAAAAGCTATGAAAAAATAGTTCGACTCAAACTTGATTTGATAAAGCTTTTTAGAGAGGTGCTAGAGCTTTTCAAAGACACAAGAATTTTATTGCAACTTTTAAGATGAGGTGCTTTTGAAAATATATAATGAGTAGCTTTTCAAAAATGGCTTGTGCTTATCAAAATTAAAAAGTTTAATATAACCTCATTTATTAATCAATATCCACATTTATTATTACATATATATTTATTATGATTTTTTTAAATTTTAAAAATCACTTTACCAAACACAATTGTTGTTGCTTGTGCTTATGAAAAGATATTTTTTATTTGATTTTACCAAATACATATACGACGACTTTTAAAAAGCTATCTTTTAAAAAATAACTTTCGTAAGCTACTTTCGAAAAGTAAAAGCTTTACCTGAAGATTTAGACAACCCATTTGATGAAAATCACGAAAAGAAAGTGTTTTTGGTTACTCCAAAAGAGCTGAAATTTCCAATTTTTTTTTTTTTAATTCTATGGAATTTCCAGTTTGAAAACCATTTATTGTTCTAAAATAAAAAGATTATTCTGGCCTCAACATTTATTTACTTTTCAAATAAAGGCCTTTTCACAATTTATTTAGAAATAATAATATTAATAACTTAGATATTCACTAATAATCTAATTCATGTAAAGTTTATATTTAATAATTATTAAATTAAAAATTAGTCAAATATATTTATTTTTTCAAAATTTTATTCTCTATCGGGTATCCAATTACCCAAATCAATTAAATTCGGATTTAATCGGTTCCGTTTGATTCAAATTTACTTACTAAAAATCTCAAATTCAAACTAACTCAAGTCAATTAAAATTTAATCAGTTCGATTTCTATTTTTCCCTCAAATATGTACCAACCCAACCTGTGATCACTCCTAAATATCAGCAGAAAAATTCACAAAACATATTAATATAATATACGATAGCACAGAACAATTATGTATAACACAAAAATAATATACCTCAACACAAAAATCAAAATTGAAGAAGAAAACAAGAAGTGTGTGAAGGTGTACAATGATACACATAGATTAATTATTTAAATTATTAATTTTGGGTGAAGGCAAAGACATATAATTTCTACCTAATAATAAATCATGGTAACTAATGAATTATAAACCAATCTAATGTGAACCAGTAAAAATAAGGATGCACTAAATGTATAATAGTATTTAATTAACAAAGTTATAAAAAATACTATATACATGTTTGTTGTAAAGCGAATTCCAATTTTATCAATTTCTTCTGATAATTTTTTCGTACAAATTTTTTTTTTTCATCTGGAATTTGTTGCTATCTTTTATGAGTAAAATTATTTACTATGAAATTTTCGTTGTGAAATTAAGTTAAATAACTAGACACAAAGCTATTATCGATTATTTGCTCGAAAATAAATAAGCAAAGATAGTATTATAATTATTAAATAAAAATCCAATATCGATTACAAGGTAGTGAGGGTACCAGGCCCGTTCCGAAAAAAAAAAATAGACAAGAACTATTTCTATTTTTAAATGATCCCTAAAATTTACAAATTTATACATGTGGGTATGTGGCAAAACACAAGGACACCTTTACAATTAAGGAAAAAACCTGCCCACCCAGTGATGCGTTGCAGTACCTTAAGTGCTTTTATACATGAACTGCCTCCATACTTGACACGTACACAAAAAAGTATGAGGCTCATTTAACAAGTCCTACCGAATGACTCACCACAAGTAAGAGAAAGTCTAAATTAGCAGAATGAGTCTCATTGGAGGAGGGTGGTGCCCCACGTGGTTTGAAAACAAAGAAGAAATAGATAGAGATTGTTATTAGTTGCAACTTGCAAGATAAAAATGAGAAAAAACAACGACTGATTCACTCAACATGCAGATAGAGTTTGAAACTTAATTAACAGATACTTGTCTTTTCTCTCCTATTTGGTTTTAATGCAAAATATCTACCCGGAGGGTGGTACTGGTCCATCAAGAACAATGGCTTCTTCCCCACAATCAATGTTTGATTATGACTTCCCATTGCCTAACAGAACCGTTTTCACCATCTTATCCTCACTATATCTGTATTTTAGGAAGAAATTGAGTAACACTCTTGGAATTACAAGTGACAATGAGCTTCCTTTATTTGAACCACCATTTCACTTTTTGAAATGTCACTAACGCCTTACAAACACTCTACTTAAGTATCACCGTTTCAACACTCCAAAAAGAGCTTTGATGTTTTCCATAGCAATATTTTTGGTTTCTTTAACTTGTCTGTGGCTATGGAGATGCAGCAACAAGGCTAAGAGATTACCTCCTGGCTCAACAGGGTTGCCAATCTTGGGGAGCCTTCACAAGTTGGGAGCTAATCCTCATCGTGATCTGCACAAACTAGCACAAAAACATGGACCCGTCATGTACCTGCGCCTAGGTTTTGTGCCCACCATTGTTGTTTCTTCATTCCAAGCTGCTGAATTGTTCCTCAAGACACATGACCATGTCTTTGCTAGCAGACCACCTGAAGAAGCTGCAAAGTACATCTCTTGGGAGCAGAGAAACTTGAGTTTTGCTGAATATGGCCCTTACTGGCGCAACATTCGCAAGATGTGCACATTGGAATTACTGAGCCCAACCAAAATCAACTCCTTCAAAACCATGAGGCAAGAAGAGATTGTCCTATTCATCAAGCTTGTGAGAGAAGCCGCCAGTGATGGAGTATTGGAGTTGTTGTTGATCTTAGTGCCAAGGTTGTAGCATAAAGTGCAGACATGAGTTGCAGAATGATTCTGGGGAAGAAGTACATGGACCGGGACTTGGATGAGAAAGGATTCAAAGCTGTTATGCAAGAGATACTGCAATTGGCAGCAATTCCAAACGTAGGTGACTATATTCCTTACATCGGTGCACTTGATCTTCAAAGTTATACATGAGCACCTGCTATCATCAGAGAACAAAAAGGACAAAGCTAAGAACTTTGTGGATGTCATGTTGAGCTTTCTTGGCACCGAAGAATCTGAATATCGTATTGAACCGTCTAATATAAAAGCCATATTGCTGGTAAACTACTACACATTGTCATAGTTTTCATTTATGAATGTTCCTCTGTAAAATTTTAATTTTCTTTTAGTTCCTACATAGGATATGCTGGTTGGTTCAATGAACACTTCAGCTACAGCAATAGAGTGGGCAATTTCAGAGCTGATAAAGCATCCAAGGGTGATGAAGAAACTTCAAATGGAGTTGGAATCTGTGGTAGGTATGAATAGGATTGTGGAGGAGTCAGACTGGACAAGTTGAAGTATTTAGACATGGTCATCAAGGAAAGCATGGGGATTCATCCAGTGGGACCATTACTAATACCACACCAATCTATGGAAGATTGCATGGTTGGATATTTCTTCATACCTAAAAACTCCAGGGTGATAATAAATGCATGGACAATTATGAAAGACCCAAGTGCTTGGACTGAGCCGGAGGAATTCTGGCCAGAGAGATTCGAGGGAAGAGACATCGACATTAGAGGGAAGGACTTTCCACTGATACCATTTGGGTCTGGCAGAAGAGCATGTCCTGGACTGCAGTTAGGCATGACCGTGGTTGTCGCAGCTTGTGCATTGCTTCGATTGGAAGTTACCAAACGGGATGCTGCCAAGTGAGTTGGACATGAATGAGGAGTTTGGCCTCACATTGCCTAGGGCCAATCATCTAGTTGCCGTTCCTACATATCGGCTTAACAATGAAAGTGGTTAGGCAAGAAATGTAATGTTAAAGTTTATATAATATTTGATTAGATCAATTAGAATGTGATTAACTGATAGGAGAGACACCAGGAAAGGAAAGGAAAAAGAAAAGATTAACCTTTGAATTCTATATCTATGATAATAATTCATGTTCCAAATTTACCTCTGAACTAGTTAGTTTGTGCTTGTTTAGAATGAGAAGTCAAGCTATCTGATATATCATACTTAAACCAAACATACACTGGAAAAATGAAATAATTAAGACAAGTTCATTTCCGTAAAGTTTTTTAGCCAACACCACGTGTTTTAATCAAAATGAAAATCATGTATGTTCTCTTTTATTTTTTCTTCATGTTATTTTCTTCTCCATGTTTTCACTTTGTTGTTGTCGGTGAATTCTTGCATTAGAATGTCATTCAGCGGTAAAGTACATAAAATCTCGATTTTATGCAAAATCGAAAAAATAAATCAAATATAAAAGCATGAAATCGTAATAAGATCTAAATTATAATATTGTATGAGTTAGTATAAATTTCATAAAATCATTTAACTCATTTAAAATTATAATGTCAAAAAATTTTAAGAGTTAAATTGAGATTCTAACTACTACATGTGAATTGCATTTCCAACTCAGCCATTGGTGCCATTCCTTTCTTTTTCTGTCATTGCTCACTTAATCACTTAATGGTTGCAGCTCATGACTTTTGTCAATTGTCTCTATCTTCTTCAGCATTTTCTATTTTTATTTTTTTTAGATAAAAAATATACATACTTATGTTATCCAGCTAAATAAAGAATGAAGAAAAAAACAGTAGAAGATAATGATATATATACACCAGCACCTATATATATCAGGTGTGCAATATTTTTGTTTGTTTAATGGGAGGGATACTTGTGTAGAATCTCTCACTTACTGTATCTAAATTTAACCTATTCAAGATGGTTTTGTGCCTTTTATGAATTCTTCTACCAACTCTTATTTTTTATTTTTATTATTTGTTCAAGTCAAAAGCTGCTTTTACAAGTTACAGGTATGCTTTTTTTTACTAATGATGAACAATGGTAAATCACCAGTAAAAATAATTATTTTTAAATCCACATTATAAATATTAAATACTAAGTTTTAAATTTTAAATTCTAATAAAAATAAGATAATAGTCCAAAATATTGACTAATATTAATAAAAAAGTATTAGTCTCCTAATTAATTATTAATAATTCAATTTAATAATTCTATATGTATATATATTTTCTCCAATCAAGTTCAACTAAGTTATTTATTCTATGTTAAGTAAAAGACTATTTCGATGTCAAATAAATATTTACTGGTATTTAACTCGTGCGATGCACGTGTTTTATATTCTAATTTAACATGATAAATTAAATATAGTGATTTATAAGAAATAACTTATCGAGTTTAATATAATATTATTACTGGATTATGTAATTTATATAATAAATATATTATCATGGAGCCCATCTTCGAATCGAACTATATGATTTTTTCCCTTCCCTCTTTCTCGCTTCCTCGTTTTCTCTCTCTCTTTCTTTTTCTCACTCTTTTTCCCTCTCTCGTTCTTTCTCTCTCCTCTTATCTCCTTTTCTTTCTAGGCCAAGGATTTGGTGCCTCCAGGGGCATTGGTAGCCTTTTCAAAATAATTACAAAATTTACCCCAGTTCCTACTTTTAAAATTTTAAATTCTTCCATTGAAAACTTATTTTTTTAATTTCGAACCTCTTCTTTCTCTCTCGTTTGTC
Source organism: Stylosanthes scabra (assembly GCA_036250425.1). Taxonomy (NCBI): domain Eukaryota; kingdom Viridiplantae; phylum Streptophyta; class Magnoliopsida; order Fabales; family Fabaceae; genus Stylosanthes; species Stylosanthes scabra. The sequence continues at coordinate 26,055 of JASCZI010151619.1, read as the reverse complement.
ATCCGTGTTTCTACCCCTATCCCACTCTTTCATCCCCTTCCTTTTAGAATTTGAGAAAATTTTAAAATGGATTAATATGTTAGAAAATCTTGGAAAGGATCACAACAGCTAGTAACAAGGTGCACAATACAATCTCCATTCAAGAAAACAAAAAGGGGTGTATAAATCATGTGAAAAATGTCAAGATGAATGCTTTAGAAATGGTTTTGGTTTCTCATTATTCCATTCACTCTACTATCTGCATAAAGAAAATAAGTACTCTCATTAGTACTTAATAGTGTACATTCAACATTGGAGTCCATAGATCGTTTACTCACATGGTTATTGGAACTTTGGGATTAGAATTAGAAGAGCGGTGAAGCAATTAATTAGAGAAAATAACAGAATTTCAAGACAAAAAATCCCAAAATTTTTAGCACATGGCTGAAAATAATTTGAAGCTTTTATAAAATTTTAAGATTTACAAATTCTATAAGTTGAGTTAGTCATTAGTGAAATTCATGAATAGTATTGTTTTAGAGTATTAGTATGAGTCAGGCTACTAAAATAAAATGAACATTTAAGAAAATGATAGAGATTACCATGAGAATGTGAAAATTGAAAAGAAAGGGTTGAAAGAATAAAGTAGGTGATAGAGAGGGAGATGGACAAGAAAGAGAAGATAGGGTTGAAATTAGAATATGAGTTTTTAATAGAAGATTTTTAATTTTTAAAAATAAAAAATAGGGTAAAATTTATAATTATTTTGCAATAGTTACTGGTGCCCTTCCCTCAAGAAAGGGGCACCGAATTCTCCGCCTTCTTTCTATGTCCATGTTCCTTGCGCTCTCTCTTCCTCTCTCACCCCCTCCCCCTCGCACCTTCTCTATTTTCCTCTCTCTACCACTCTTGCTCATTTTCTCTTTCTTTCTCCTTTTCTCTCTCTTCCCCTCTCTGTATCTTTTTTTTTTGTCTCCCTCACTCTCTTGCCCTCCCTACTTCTTTCTCTTTCATTCCCCCTCTGTCCATCTACCTCTTTTTTCCTTTGTCTCCCTCTCTTTTCTCCCTCTACTACCCTCTTTCCCTCTCTCTTTGTCTCTGTCTTTACCTTTGTCCCCTCTTTCTATCTCTTTTTTTCTTTTTGTCTCTCTTCCTCTTTTCCCTCTCCACTTTTCTTTCCTTCTCCCTATTTCTTTTTGTGTCCCTCTAGCGCTATTTCTCTTTCTCTCTCTCCCTTGCTCTCTCTCTTTTTATCCCTTATCATATATTATTAAATCTTAATTGATGACAAAACATTATTTAATTTTATTCTTAACACATAATCACCACTCTTCTAAAATTATATTTAGAACTAAACTTATAAATATAAACTCTAAATCCTAAATAATAAATTATAAATACAAAACTCTTAATCTTACCTCATAAATTCAAAATCCTAAATCTTAAACCGTAAATCTTAAAACTAAAATTTATTTAAAATTTTAGAATAATTTTGTAAATCGATAATAACAACAATCACACTTATGAATTAGCAAATAGTAATTTGAATTAGAATTTTATAATTTACAATAATAATATCTTATATTTAAAATTTAAAACTTTAAATACAATTAATTTTAGAGATAAAAAATACAAAATTAAAATGGTTAGCTTAAATCAATCAACAACCATATAAAGATAAGAAATATTATAACTACACTAAATAGCAAGTCTTTCTAAAATTATGTCAATAATCATATATTATATTAATTGTTACTAAACTTGTATCACATGAAATAAAATAATATAATATATAAGAAAAAACTCACATCCCGAACCATATTATTTCAATTGTGTATGGCAGTGGAAAACTTCCATAATTTGACAATATCCACAATCTTTTCACTCGTACGCGGTGACTCAACAATTTTGTAAACACAACTTGTCATATCTCAAAAGATTAATATTAGCCAAAATTTGAAAAGATAATTTATATTGAGGAAATAGTTGAAAATAAATATTGATTTAACATTCATTAAAAATAAGAGTGTGTATATATGAAGTTAAATATTATATTTTATATGTAATTAAAACATAAATTAATGACCGAAATATTGTGTGGTTCATATTTTGATTTCAAAATTCTAGTTCAAATTAAAATTTCAAATTCTATCATCCGTGTATTCTATTTTCAACACCACTACACATTCAAGTAATATGTCCTACCAAGTCAAACCAAGTAAAATTATACCACTTTCATTACTAAGGGCGTACACAACACGCGCTGGAGGGAAAAAAAAAAAAGAAAATTCGAAAAGCTGAGGCGGTTACGAAGAAACGGAAAGAAGAATCACTCACTCACTCACCCGCACAAATCTTGCACATTCAATCACAGAAAAAACCACAGAGAAGCTCGAGGAGCATTGAATCGTTGAACTCGCCCACACGAAGAAACGGAGGAGAAAAATCGCAGACCACAACTCGTTAGGGTTTACCTAAATCAAGGTTAGTGTAATCTTTGCTCTCATACTTCCCACTATTGATGTTCCTTCCAATAATGTGTAGTGAGATCCGTTTCCTTTTTCAAAATGCTGAGTTTGTTGGTGAGATCACGAATGTACGATTCCGTTTCTGTTTTTTTGATGGAATCCGTTTCTTTTTTATGCGGGCCACATCTTTAAAAAGTTGCTATAATTGATTGTTGAACGTTGATGAGATTACGGAGATGCATGTGCGAAATCCGTTTCTCTTGTATCTTCGGAATGCGTCTCATTTGTCGCACCAAATCCGTTTCTTATTTGTTTGCTCGTTGCTTTGTTTATCTGTTTGAAAGAAATTCGTATCTCTTTGCCTTCAATATCCGTTTCTATTTATCTTTGTTTTGATACTCGCAGCAAAGAAATGGGAAAGAAAAGTGCAGCAAACAAAGGCAAGGCTGTGGCTGAACCCGCAAAGAAGAATGTGAGGATCTCTATAGCTTATTTGTACATTATAATCCGTTGGTGTTTTTCCCTAAATCCGTTTCTCTTTTTTGTTTACAGCAAGGGCATGAATTTAGGTGCCTACCTAAGACTGTCGCCCAAATGTTCATCTACTTGAAGGAACATCCAGAAAAGAGAGCCCTCGTTGATGAGATGGGCTTTGGGGCACTCTCCTATCTCCCAAATGAGTACCTAAACCAAAGATTGCTCAGGCAGATATACGACCGCTACGACATCTATGACAACACAATATACTCTGATGCAGCAGCGGTTAGTATCACCATGGAGAAAATAGGACATGCCTTAGGGTTGAGTTCAAGAGGTATTTCAGAATCCGTTTCTCTTTCCTGTATCATTTCCGTTTCTATTTTTTCAATTGGCGTTAATATCTCTGACTAATGTTGTTTCCTCCTTTGCTTAGGAACTCATTATGACATAAAGGTTGACAAGAAAAAATTGAGCCAGGAGGACATAGAAGTGTACAACTTTTTTCAAGGGACAACAACCGTGGCTCTCCAGAATCTGATAAAAACAACGCCAGTCGACACCGATGAAAACAAGAAGCTATGGATGCGGGCGTTCATGTTGTTTGTACAACATGTGTTCCTCCTCCCCAATTCCACGGCAAAAATCACCCCAATGGCTCTCCCCACGATCTTTGACTTGGAGAACACACGAAATAGGAATTGGGCGCATCATGTGCACAACTTCCTACTCCAAGAAATCAAAAAGGCCAAACAAAAGAAGTCTGTGGCAATACATGGATGCTGCTATGCTCTCATGATCATATACTTTCATGAGATCCAATTCGGAGAGAGGTCAAGGGACCCTGCAGCAAAGCCACCATGGTTAGCTTACTGGACTGGTGATACGCTGAAAAAAAGATTGAAGCTTGAAAAAAAATGACGCAATAAGTTAAATCTGTTTCTATTTAGTTGTATGTCCGTTTCACATTATGCAACAAATCCGTATCTTTTTGTGATATTTCCTCTTCTAAATACATAATGAATCCGTTTCTATTTCAGGGACTGCTGAAAACTGGTAAGTTGAGAGCTGAAAAGGAAGAACTGAAGAAGAAAAGCACGGACATGGTTCTCTCAGATGGAGAAGGAGATTCAGAGTCAGAATCTCCCAGTTCTTCAAACTCTGAAGACACCGTTTTGGATGAACCACCACAAAAAGAAAGAAGAATGAAACGAAAGAATGATCGGGGTGTGGTAGGATCAAATGCCCCCTTTAATCCAACACAACAAAGTGCATCCGTTGACGGGTAATTAACAAATCCGTTTCTTTTTTCCACATGAATCCGTATCTTGTTGCATTTTAATCCGTTTTTCATTTTTTTTGATCGTAGATTGCCAGGATCAGAAAACGAAACCTTTGCTGCCCTTGCTGATGCGTTGAAAACAATAAGAAATACAAGAAAGAGAAAAAAGCAACAAACTGAAGACATAAGCACCAAAAAAAGGAGTGTCCAAGGAGTTGAGGGTGGTGAAGAGAGGCAAGACGTGCGTAGGCCTGCCTCCGAAGCTGACAACGGGTCGGATAGAACAAGGATGTTTGACTCGTTTGATACTGTTAGTCTTGGAA
>JASCZI010151619.1:0-10031 GCA_036250425.1 Stylosanthes scabra | reverse complement strand
CTTAATCTTCTTTATGCCTTCAATTTCTACTCGGACTTTGATAATCCGAGATTCTTTACCTTTTACTTCGAAAAAGTCAATGTCATTAATAGAACCAAGTTTGCTTACCAATTTATGACCAACTTCTATGGTTTTGTATTGCTCAGGTAAACCCCAGAGTTGTGCCCAAAGAGGAAAGGAGCTGATTTGCATCTCCTTGGATTCCACATCTTCTACCCATCTGCGGACATGTAAAACATAACCTTTTAGCAACCAAGGGGATCCTCTTTCAATTCTCATTGCATCAGTCTCTTTCTCAAAGAAGAACTGAAAGAGGTTATTGCCTTTTTCCATTACTCTGAATCCTTCCGGCTTGCCCCAAATAGCATACATTGCACCTTCCATTGTACCAGTGGAGAAAGATCTATCAACAAAAATTCTCCCCATCAAACTTTTGTGACATGTTTGAAGCCCTTCTGCTACATCTTCCTCAGCAATCAAGATAACTTCTTCCTCCTCAATAGCTTCCTTGTTTGTATCATTGAATTGATATGTCCCTCCACCCTCCATATGGATGCAAAAATAAATGATATGAGTATTATTATTATTTTTTTTTATACTGATATGAGTATGAAAGATTAAGTTGATAGAAAGGAGATTATGAAAAGAAGAAATGTGTGTGAAAATTAGATCTAATGTTTGAAAGAAAACCTCATGGCCACTCAAAACCCTAAGAGGGCGCTATTCAAAACCCTAAGAGGGCGCAATGCTAACATCCACTTTCACGTACTTTATAGGAGGATACTCGTGCTACGTATAGTTAGAGAACGAAGAATTTATAAAACAGTAGGCATATATATAGACATAGAGAGCATCAATTATCACCCTTAAGAAAGCGTAGCTGGATATTTTATGCCACGTTTTGCAATCGTAGCTAAAAGACAGGGTTGTTCACATAGGTCATTTTTCCTGTAGTGAAGGAAGAGAGACAAGAGTTAGATTAGGAGAGTGTAATTAGACATAAAGGTATTTTTGGTAATAAAAAGTGAAAGATGATTTTAAATCAAGTTTAAAGTTTAGGAAAAAAAAGGTTGGGGATGAAATTAATTTTCGGATGAAATCTTAGGAGTCAAAACAATAGTTATCCTCCTCAAAACAATAGTCAAAACAATTTGGGATGGAGGCCTGTATCTGACGCATTCCTTAAGGACGGTTCAGAATCCCTTAATTTTTCAAAACATGAATTCATAGTAGATAGTTCCGAACCAACTATGGGAGTCGAGTCAAGATTTAAAAAAAGTGTCACAAAGCTTGCAACCAGTTAAAAATACCGAGTGTTGAACTCTGGTCATTCTCCCTAGGAATTGAAATATTGTGGCTCGCGAATGGTTGTGAAAATATCGGGGTTGCAATGGTTGAGTGTTGGTAACAAGAGAAAAATAAGAAATAGATAGAACTGATGATAATAAAGGGTGTCTGGTCTTGAGTTGAAGCATTATGTGTCCCTATAATCACCACTAATCCCAGTTATGAATGGTTGTCACGTAAGGCACAAAGCCCACTCTTTCAAACGGTCGAATGGGTGGAATTAACCCTGTTTCGAAAGTCCTAGGCATAACAATAACGTAGATCCTTGGTATTTGGCGAGCTCGAATAACCCATCAAGTTCGCGTCGTTAAGGTTCTCCTGTTATTGGCAGGGGCGTAGCGTCAACGGAACAATTTTAATCCGGGCCTTAACCCATTCTTATCCTTAGGGATTAGTGGCTAAGATCATCCACACTTCAACCCATGACCAAGGCACAAGAACACTACTCCATAGTTATAAGAAACAAAACATCAAACACTTGGTGGGCATATAATAAATAGACATGGTAAATAACAAGATAAATAGCAAATCAAGATGATCAATGAAGTAAATAATAAGCAAGAGAATCAACAATTATCACCAATGAACCAAGAAAATAGCAATAGATCATAACAAGAAATAAATTTCTGCAAGATCAAAGTAAGAACATAAGAACATAAAAGCTAGAATTGAGAAATAAAGAAATAGATGCAAGAAACAAGTGTAGATTGCATTAATTAAACAAGAGTAGCAATTAACAAGCATTCATGCATGAATTAAAGTAAAGAGTTCGGATAGTGAGGGCTGGAAATTGGAAGAGAAAATGAAGAACACTATGAACTAGAAGAGAGAAAATGAGAGAGATGAAAAACTCTCACAAATATCTAAACTATGAATTAATCCTAATTGGTAGTGTGTGGTGAAAGTTTCCCTTGTGCTTCAGCTGCTCTCCCTTTATATAGAGTGAATTTGGGCCTCATGGAGGCTTGGCCTTAGCCCCAAAACTTGAAATTCTAATTTTGGCATTCAGTTTGGGCATTTTCTGGGGTTAAACCGTGCAAGCAACATGGAAAGCTGCCCAAGCAGCATTTGCTGTGTGCAAAAGCTGCGTGCGCATGCTAGGAGGTTGCGTGGGCAGCTTGTGCTAGCACCAATGTTTCTAGTGCAGCCCTGTAAAGCTGTGTGGGCAGCTTTGGCTAGCAGCAATTGTTGCTAGCCTGCTGCTAGCAACTTCGCTAACAACTTCTTCTCATTTAGGCTTTTCTTCATTAATCCTTTGCTTCCAATGCCTTCCTTAGCCTTTCCCATGCATTTCTTAATCCCTAAAAACCTGAAATTCACTAGCAAACATATCAAGGTACCAAGAGTGATGAGGTTCTACCAATTTCACTCAATTCTAAGGCTAATTTAGCATGTTTATCACAATTAGATCAAATATAGCAAAGGTTCACAAACATGGTTATTCACAAGAAATTATGTGGTTTTAGATTGACAAACCCATCAATTATAACACATATTTTATCATGAAATATGAGTTCATCAGTATCCTCCCACTCTGCATGAACAATTTAATATCCATGAATAAAATTGAATTTACTGCTAAAAGAACATTAAATAAAAACTATTTTAGTGAATGTAATACAAACCTTGATGTCTTGGAGGACCATCTCTATACTATTGACCTCATTGATCTTAAACTTGTGAACCACATATACTTGGACCTTCCAGAAAATAAAAATTAAAAACATGCATTTTCATACCAAAAGAAAAAACAAACACATAACTTTTCAAACATAGAATGATAAGCCGCTCGAAGCTGCTCTCACGGCCGGTTCAGAATTCCTTAATTTAAAAGCAGGATTTCGTTGTAGAGGAATCCAAACTAGCTATGAGAATGACGGCGAGCTCATCAATAGAAAAAGGTGTTACAAGGTGCAACCAGTTTAAAATACCGAGTATGGACTCGGGTCGTTCTCCCTATGAAATGAAAACAGTGTTTTTGCGTTTGGTTGAGAAAAGAGTTGGGGTTGTAGTTGTTTGTTTGAGAGCAGAGCGCAAGAAAACAGATTAAAAACAGCAGTGAATTAAAGAGTGCCCGGCCATGGGTTGAAATACTGTGCATCCCTATGATCACTACCGATCCCAGATTGGATGGACTGTCACTTAAAGGAAACTAACCACCACAGGGTGGCGGAGTTAACCCCTATTCGAATGTCCTAGGCATACACAACAGTGGGGGACCTAGGTCTTACAACAGAACACGAGTAAATCCCGCGTCACCGGGAAGAACTCACCAGTAGTGCAACTTGCACCGAATTGAGTCTATATCATTAAGGTCCCCATGCTGTTGGCAGGGGCGTAACGTTAACGGCATCGAAATTAACTCTGTTCTTCCCATCCGTTGCCCTTAGGGATCGGCAGCTAAGGTCATCCGCACATTTCAACCTATATCCGAGTCACTATGGTCACTACTCGCTACGGACAGAAATCATAGTTGCGGAAATTAAACAGGCAACATAACGGTAAGACATGATAGCAAAATAGCAGAAAACAAATGGACAAAATAACGGCAGTAAAATTAAATAATTCAGAAATCAATTCCACAAAGTAATAGTATATAAAACAGACAATAAAAAAGCAGTAAAATGTTTGGCTAGTGAAATGGACAAAAACAAATGGAAATCCTAAAAAACTAAACTAACAGAGAAAATGGGAGAACATGAGTTCCCCCAAAAACTCTAAAAAATTTATTCAAGACTCATGATCGCCAAAAATGGGGCTCAAAAGGGTGTGTAGTGAATGGGGTAGCATCCCTCCTCTTTATAGGCCTCCATTTGGCTTGAAATTCCCTTTTTGGCCTTCATTTTGCTAGCTGTCCACGCACCTATGCGCACGCACCCAATTCCTGTGCGTACACACAGGTCAGAAAATGTGACTTGCACATCACTCAAGCTTTGTGTGCGTATGCATATAGGACATCTATACATCGTTGCGAAGCTCTAGATGTTAGCTTGCCAATGGCGTTGAAACCAAGTCGTTTGGACCTCTATAGCTCAATTTATGATCAAGTTAGTGACAAGAGGTCAGGATTGACAGCATTAGGAGAATTCTGAGCACTGATCTTTGGACGCGAATTTCTCATAGAATCACTTAGAAACGGACGAAGTGTTAATCATGAGAGTTGTAGGTATTGAATTCTTCTTTCCAAAGAGTCCAAGATTGAGCCAATCCGATGACTATAGCTCCATTTCTCCTTTTCTCATTCTTGCTCATTTGGCCACTAACCTATCTATCCTTGAAACACTTGAACAATCACATCAAGGTATCAAATAGAATGGAAATTAAGTAAGTAAATATATATCAAAATATGACCAAAAATGCATGTATTCATAATTTAAGCCCTAAGGAACAACAATTCATGAATGCACTCAATTTGCAAGTATTTAAGTGAGTTTGGTTTGATAATATGCTTATTTATAGCACAAAATAAACCATCAGAAATGCGTTTATCAACCTCCCCACACTTAAACATTGGCATGTCCTCACGCCGAAATTAATCAAGCGAAAAGGTGAATCAATAAGCCTAAAATTTTTAAAATCAAATCATTGAAGATTATTAAGGAGGAACTACACAAGAGTCATACTATGAATGAAATTACAAAATAGAGGAATTAAATAAACATGTGCGAGAGAACGGGCAAGAGTATTGCAGCAAATACTAACCCCAAAAATCAGATAAGCTCACAAGATGATAATTGACTTACACTGCATGAAAGGTCACAAACCATAGAATCGAGGATGAGGAACCTTTCCCGGTCGTGTATTCGCTCTATACGCTCTTAGTGTTTCGGGCTAAAAAGGCTCTCGGTTCCTTTCCAATCTTCCTTTTCAAAACTTGCCCTTCATCTAGCCAATCAACATCAAGGTATATATCTGTATAACATCAAAAGGTCTTTTGAGGGTTGTAATGGGGCCAAGGTGAAGGTTCGAAAGTTTTGTTTGGATAGGTGAGCTATAGACTTGAATGCTTTGATTAATTTAGGATGCACCTATCTTTTTGTTCTCCACTCTTTTTCCCATGTATCCCATGTATGCCCTAGACTCACAATTTCTACATGATATGCATTTTTCTTCTCTTCTTTTGAATGACAAATGCACTAAGCTTATTTGGGTAGCTTTGCTACTTGGAGTGACTTCTTTTTCTCTTCTTTTTGTATTTTTTTTTTGTCTTTGTCACTCTTTTCTTTTATTTTGCTAATTTGTGCAAATGTCTAACCTTTCTTTGTATGCATACATGTATCCCAAATGTTTTCAGAAAATTTTCAAACCTTTCCCTTTTAAATGATTTCCTTTCTTGATTCCCTTCCTTTTCTTCTCTTGAAAGCTAACAACCACTAAATCCTAGACTAATCAAAGATCAAGTAGGGTGTAATCATGGTCTTTCGCTTTTGAGGCTTGTAATATGCTATTTTAGAACGAAAGGATTTCAAGGCTCAAAATGGGTTCCAAGGGATAAATGTAATGGGTCAAGCCATTTGGTTTGTGGGCTATACAGAAAGAAGGCCTTTATCATATCATCATACAGATATATACATTAATGGGCATACAGAATTAGGCAAGTAATAAATTGCAATATTGCTGACGGCTAAGCCGTATGTAATATTGCAGTCGGCGATACTAACGGTCAAATTTTAAAAATTCCCACCCACGATATTTTACCAACAGCTCAGTAAAATGATTAAATGAAACGTTGTGTTGCGACCGCGTCTGCAAAATAAAATGCGGCCCCTATAACTGCAAAAACTGCAACGAGCCCCCTTCTTCCCCATAACTGAAACGTCTCTCTCTTCACTCTCTCTCTCTCTCCGCCGCCATCTCTCTCTCTCTCTCTCTTTCTCTCTCTTCGATTTCTCCCTCCTCGGACCCCCGTTCGGAGTTTTGTCACCGCCATTTCGCTCGGGGTAAGTCCCTCTTCCATTTAATCGGTTTACTTTTTCCTTTTTTGTGCATTTTTTTCGATCCTTTTCGATGCCTTTTTTTTGTACGTAATGTGTTTGTTGATTGTTGAAAATTTTTTATATTTCAGAATTACAGGTTCATTACTACTGCTGGTGGGTGGGGATCGTCCGAGATTGTACAGTTTCGGCGTTGCCCATATTTATCCCGACACTATGGTTTGTAACCTATTCACTTTAGGTAGCATTATTGGACCTTTAAATTGGAATTGTGATTAAATTATTAGGTAACATAAATAATTAAATGGAAAAATTTTATTGCATGTTTAGGATAGAGACTTGAACACCCAGGATAGAATTGTAGAATGGGAGAGGAGAATGAATTTGTGCGAGGGTGTAGAGATCCTTTCGGTTTGTTTGCTGTGAAAATTGCCTGTGTTTGCTATGTCTTTGTTGTGGGGAATAAGGTGGATAGAACAACTAGGTTTAAACAACGTAATTGCCAATTGTATGTTGATTGAAAATAAAATTTTATTTATGAACAAACCTTTAATTCAAATGAGTTTAGAAACATAATTAACAGGGAAATGCTGTCGAAATTTTTTAAAAAATTGAAGAAATGATTAAGACGTTAATTAAAGTGGCTTAAATTGGTAATATACGGAGGTCTCTGATCTTAGGAAAGCCTACTCTGACATGTACAATTACTTGTCGCATATACGGAGCGGCTCATCTTCGAGTGGGATGCCAGATATGCCACCTCCGCCGCCGCCACCGCCGCCGGCTCAATCCCAGGATCCCCCACCACAGCCAAACCAGTCCACCGGATCCCCACAGCCTGAGGATGACTTTGATTATATTTGAGACATTTAATTTATGTTTTACATATTGTGACAACCCAATTTCATGAATTGACCCTAATGGATATTTCATCAAATTGAATCAGCACCCTACAATTCTACCTAATTCTACATTGGCCCCTAACTACACTTAACCCAAATTGCTAATTGACCCCTAGCTAACACACTCACCCACACTCTGTCTTCTCCCCATAAATCATGACACACCCACAACCCACTAACCCTAACACCCAACCATACACACATCGAGCCCTAGCACCACACATACATGCATGACCAGAAGAGAGGGAAGGAGAGAACGGCACCGGTGGCACCCGTTCCCGGCCGCTGCTGTTGTCACCGGAAAGAAAAGAGAGACGAAGTTGTGTGTGTGTGCTTCGAAGAGTGAGAGAGATAGAAACAAATAGAGAGAGGGAGAGAGCTCGAGGAAGGGTGCTTCCTCCACCACCACCGAGTTGCACAACCGCCGTCGCCGTTCATAGAAAACCGCAACCACCACCATCACCTTCGAACTCTTTTCGCCGTCGTTCATGGAGGGAGCCGTCGTGCTCCGTGCCATCGCGGTGAAGGGAAAACAACGAAGAAGATGGAGGTTCATCCATCGTTAAGCTCGTTCACCGTCGAGCTTGCTTCACCGTCTTCCATGGCGGAACTGACGGAGCTATCCTCGCTGCCGTGCTCACAACCATCGTCGTTGGGTTCTGCATGGCTGAGGAACACGAACAAGAAGGAGAATCGCAGAGCTTAGCCACTGCTAAGCCGCAACCCCCGCATCTCTGTTCGCCGGAAACGGCACCGTTTTCACAGAAATCCTCCGCTGGTAAGGGTTTCATCATCCTTGGTTTCACCCTTTTGAATCTCTTAGAACGTTGTTCTCATTTCATGGTTTCCAGCGGCTGCTGTCATTGAGTTTCCGGTCGTTGCCGCCACTAGATGTAGTTGCATGAGCTGCTGTTCCATTTTCCTATCTTCCTTAGGCCGCAGTAAGTTTTATTCGGCTTAATTTCAGTTATTGATATCTCGTACTCACTTCTAGTTCCGTTTGGTATCTGAAACCATAACCCTTGCCTTATGTTATTAGTTAGTGTTGATATCTTAGCTTACTTGTTGTTGAATACACTGGGATTCGGTGTTATGGGTTCTACTAGCAGTAATTGGTTGAGGAATAAGAGCGGGCTGCTGTCACTATGAGAGCTGTGGCATTGTGAGTTGCTGCAGCTTAGTATGGTTGATGACACCGCTCCCGCTGCTGGAGCTTACGTTTAGGAGCTTATGGTAGCCACGTAGTTGCCGGATTGGTAACACAAGGTAGGGGTTAAGTGTTTTAAACTGTGAGTACTTGATGATTTAGTGAATTGTGCAAATGAATATTTGCCTATCTGAATGTGGCTGCTGTTGTGTGTTGATAATTGAATAGTTGGATATTTACTGAGTCTTGTATGATTTTAAATGATTGCTTGTTATTGCTTGGCTGCCCGGCTTGTAAAATGTGGTTAGAAGAGTGGTTTAGACTGTCTGAAAGTGAGAGTTTGGGTTTGAACTTGCGGGCAGCAAGCAATTTACAAGTGAAAGTGTTTTGAAAAGGTTTTCAAGTGGAAAATGTGCCTGAATAGGTTAATTGTGAAAGGATTGCCTTGCTGAATTATGAATTGATGATGTGAATGTATGATATGAGAAGTGCTGCGATGATGATGATGAGAGAAAGGGAGAGGATGAAAGGGTAGTGGGGAGTATGGGTTCAGGAAACTGAGTTTTGGAAAGAAATTAGAAGGTAATTTCGTAAGGTCCTTGCTAAACTGGTTTTAAAAATTGAGTATTGAAGTGGGACAAACATTTTATGAAAAGGTTTTCGAAAAGAACTTCAGGTTTTATCAGAAATGGTTCATTAAACGATGGAATCGATTCGTGGCTAGGAAGGATCGATTCTCATGACTCTAGACTTAGTAAAAATATGATTTTGGGACTTCAGAGTCGATTCTTCCATTTCCCGAATCGATTCAGAACGACACAGAGAGTAAGGAACCTATTTTAAACCTCATATGAATCAATTCTGGCCCTACTAGAGTCGATTCCTTTTTGCTGGAATTGTGTAAAGGTACTTCTCTCTGTGTAACGAATCGATTCTTGTGAGGCACGATTCGATTCCCTTTTCAAGAAGAAATAAAATAGGTTTCCAGAGTGGATAGAATCGACTCGAGGATCCCTCGAATCGATTCATATCCCTCCAGAGACGAGGTCTCTCTATCAAGACTCCAGGGAATCGATTCTTATCCATTCGGAATCGATTCTGGTCCTTAGTATTTTAAGAAGTAGAGTTTTGTTAAGTTAATGATTCGGTTTTTAAAGTAAAGTCTTGTACCCATATTCCAACTACGCCTTAATTGATTACTATCGTTATGTATACAAGAGTAAAATGGTTGCCCTTAAGTGGAAGACATCACCGGAGTGATGTATACGTGAGTCGAAGTGACAGAGGGGGCTTGCGGGCTAACGTCCCAGCTTACGATAATAGCGGGCTATCGGGCGTAGTGCATGACAGGGGGTCTTCGGACTAATGTCCCGGTGTACGGGCGTTATATACGCAATAAGGAGGAAACCCCTAATTATATATATATGAGATGAAACCGTAAACGGTTGGGGCAATGAGCGAGTTGTCCTCGGGGAAGTGCGTCCGATAGTCCCAGACCGGTCGGGTTGGCTAAAATAACCGACTGAGTGAGCTCATCTTAGCCATAGGATCAGGCATACATCATCTGCATATGTTTGGATTGATTGGGCGTGAAATTGATCGCTCGAAAACCTTCCTCTTTCTTATTTCTTAAACACAAGAGCGATTCCGGCAAGTGAACCGGATCAAGTAGTATCACTCTATGAGTGGATATCGTTCCCA
>JASCZI010151618.1:12605-32787 GCA_036250425.1 Stylosanthes scabra | reverse complement strand
GGTAGAAGGTATATGGGTTTATGAGAGGTTTTTGGAGATCTGGAATTTTTATATCTTCTGGAACATGTGTGATTTCCACAAGATTATCTATTTTATCAGATAAGGTTTTTTTTTTTACAGAAGAGGGTAGTTTTTCTAAAGAAAGTTGAGTATTATGGAAAACAGGTTGATTTGGTTCTGAAGTCATGTTTGATGAGTTTCTCTTACTTCCTATCATCCCTATTATACTTTCTCTTTGTTCTTTGTAGTTGAGGCTCTGATACCACTGGGGTAATCGAACCGTACTTCCAAATGTTCGACCACAGATATGGTTGTTACGAGTCCTTAACCCCAAAAATTCACAGCCTATCCACGGCATCACTAACAGGGGAACCCAGACTAGGGTAACAAGCATATCCATATTCATGGCCCTTGTTTTCCAGGACAAGAAAATCCCAAGGATCTGTTCAGTTTCATTTCTGATAGACAGGATCCTCATGACTGAGGCAAGTCTAGAGCATACATGAAACTAAGAGAATAAAGATAAGCATAATAGGAAATCAAGTTTTCAGAGGAAATCAAGTTTTCAGATAAGCATAATAGGCAAAAGTGGGACCTTTGGAATACACAATCTATGCTTTTTTTTTGTTTGTTTTTTCTAAAGTGAATGATGCGATGTCTTAGTTAATATCATTTTGTCTTGTTTGTGCACTGCTTGGAGGGCTATAGCCTATAGTTATCATCACAAGTAATTAATAGTCGAATTTAACGACAAACCCTCCACCTTGTGGTCCCTAAATATAGCCATTAAGGATATATTTGTCTTTTGGTTGAGCTTGGTAAAGTGTCCTAGCTAGTAGGTATTATATCTTTACTCTTTGAAAGATAACTATGATAAGGGTGTGTTTGATTTGTTTTTTATTTTTAATATTTTTATTTTTTAAATTTTGTAGTGAAAAAAGAGAAAAATAATGAAAATAATAAAATTATATTTTTGATTTTTACTTCCTGTTTTTCCCTTTTTTTTTAGAAAATTATAAAACATAAAACATTGAAAATAAAAATAAAAACTAAACACATCCTAAATGTTTGGCGAGTTTATTTTAGAAATAAAATAAAATTTTTTATTTCCAAAAACATATGAAAAAACCATTAATTACATAAATACAATAAAACCGTTGGATTGACTTCTCAAAAAGTTCCTTTTTTTTTTGGATTTAAAATATCTTCTTTTAATGTATTATACATGTTATTTGTACATTTAAATTGATATCTATTTTCCATTTCAAAGGTCAATTTAAATTCAAAGATCGAGAAAATATAAAATAATAAAAGTAGGTATATATTATAATATAATTAATAACAATCATGCTAGAAAGTCAATAAATTTTTGGCCAATGATAATCAATCAGAAGTAAAAACCTAATAAAATAAAAAAAATTCAACTCATAAAAAATAAATCTAAACATATAATAGTATTTTAAGTTTATTGGTTAATATTGGTTACCAAAATGTTGGTAACCTAGACTTTTTCTTTTTCAAAATCAAAAAATTATCTGAATATTTACATTTAATTGGTTAATTACAATATGAAAAGAAGATTACAGGTGTTAACTTATTAATACATACTAGTTACTCTCTCTCTCTCTCTCTATATATATATATATATTGAAAATGTTAATAAATTAGACTCAAGAATATAAGAAAAATAAGTCAACAGTTTCAACGTTAAAAGAAAACATTTTTGTTTGCCAGATACGCAGAACTCCAAGGTTAAGGCGTTAAGCTCTAAACATAAAATAATTAATATATTATTCAGTAGACTTTATTTGTGCTTCTTAATCTTAAATTATTATTTATTTATTGTTTACCATGTCACTATCAAAAGATAGGTTCACGAATCTTACTTCATCACTTTAGCTATAACTATATGACCCCAACTTGTAAATTATTATTATTATACGTGCAATAGAATTCAACAAACATTAGAACTAATACATAAATAGATTGATATGATATCACTCAATTCAATATAATAAATTAAAGAATACTTCAAATTGTAGTTGAGAATTGTATCTTGGGATACATGCATGCATGCCACTATATCAAACTTAACAACAACGTTCAATGTTTCTTCACTAATCAGTGCAGCTTATTAGTAACTGTACCTCTTTAATTAATTAATTTCTTGTTCTAGTTTTTGTACCTTGAAATTAGTTGAGATTAATAATGCAAAATTCTACTATCCTTTTCATGATCAATGGTTTCAGCTTAATTAATTCTAATTAATCCATGTGAGAAATGTATGTGGATATATATTGGCGTAGCAGCCTCTAATTATATATATGAATCAATGTACGTATTTGAGGTTTGGTGAAATGTTTATGAATGAATGCATGCACCTGTCAGTTACTTTTCATAATGATTAAATTATTATGAAGTTGCAAATTGCAATTGCATTTTTGTCTTAATGTAACATCTATATTAATGTTCACGTAGCTTTTATGGATGGATTATACTTTCATGTATAGTAGTTATGTTTCCACTATATGAACTATGATGCATAAGACTCATGAAGAGAACTTGCACTCATCAGGAAGGAGAGGCAAGCAGGTGTGTAAGTATTTATACAAATTGAGTATTAATTCTCTATGTCTTGTTCAGTTGTTAATGTTAATCACATCTCTAACCTTAGTTTTGAGAACCATAGTAAAATCCATTTTCTAAGTTATTACAATAGTTTTCATAAAGGCTTCATGCATCTTGCAATTTTAAAAGTTTTTCAGACCACCTAATTTAATTAGAAATAATAACGGCTTTATTTTTATATGGTTACAGCTCTAACAAAATATTTTTTTAATTAAATTTTGGGCATATCATGCATATTTGTAGTGGCTAAGAAGGTACTTAAATTATTAAATATAAGAGTAAATAGGAATTGAGCTTGTAATTTATGTTAATTACATAGAGAGAAAGTTCATTATTAATGCCAGAAAAACAAAGTCTTTTTATACATTTGAATATGTTAATTACATAGAGAGAAAGTTCATTATTAATGCCAGAAAAACAAAGTCTTTTTATACATTTGAATATTATTCCAAATGTTTACCTACTTTTGTTTTCTTTTATCTGTGTTTACATTTTTTAAATACAACTTGCTCTTTATTAATATTTTTCCTACTATTGTACCTATAATAATTTTAGATAGCGATGGTTCATATGCCAAAAACTATCGCAAAACATTGCGTATACATATGCCGAGAAAGCTTTCGCAGCTTTTATTTTTTTTATAATCATCGGAATAATCGTCGTGAAATAGATTTTTGTTTTGCGACGCGCAGTTTGTAAACCGCTGCTAAACGTCACATTTTTTAAAAAAATCTAATTTTCATTGAAGCGCTGCTCTCCTCCATGATACACCAAGCCAACTCACATTTAATATATATAATACTATACTAATTATATATATATAAAAGTCTCTATAATTTTCAAGTAATATATTATTTTTAATGATATGAATTAAATTGTTGATATTTTCATTAAGGGTCTAATTAATATGTAATTTATATTTTATTTATTATTTATAAAAAATATTTTATTAGTTGTAAAAGTTAAAGTCATTATTTAATTTATTAAATATGAGTGATATATTGTTGGTATCAAAATACAAATGAATATTAAGTATTTTTAATGTTTTTTATAATTATATAAAATATTTAAAATAATTTATTAAAATTTTTAATTCATTTCAAGAATATAAATTAAGAATAAAATTTAATATGCGCACACATAATTATTTTTGACGGTGTCAAGCGCATGCGAAATGTTTTTTATTTCAGGAATACCGCTGGCTTGTAACCACATGGAGAGTAGTGGATTCCTACACAAAAAGAGTGCAATGCAACTTTGGTGTTTTCTTGTTGTAATGTATTATATTATTGTCATTATTAAATTATTAAATCCTAAGAGAGGAGAATAACCACAACTGTATCTGTTTTGTTACAACAAACTTGTAATTTGAAAACAACATTTGTTTATATAACCCATTATTTAAGGGTATTATTTAGACAGTGTTTGTGAGCAATAATGAGAAAACATCCAAGTTTTATTTCTCTTGTATATAAAATTTGAATAAAGGCTGAAAAAGTGTTCTTACATACAAGATACCTCACAAACAACATGAAAAAGGAAACAAAATATTAAATTACACAATACAAATTCTAGGATATACAAAACATCAGTTAGGCCTAGAGTCCAAGACACAAATAATAATAAAAAAAAATTGAAAACCATGCACAGCTCACATTACAACAAACATTCATCACTTTATAAATATAAGGAAAAAAATTCAAAAAGTAAGAACGTCCAAACCTAATTAAAAAAAAAAAAACATTTGAAATTCAAGTGGAAAATGTTTTCGAATGAAAGGGAAAAATCGTTTTTCCTTTAGTGAATTTTGTACTTAGCTTATTTGACAACATTTCATACTCTCGGTTGAAATTAATTGTAATATAAAAAAAATCAAACAAACCTAAACAATATTCAATTTTGGAGCCAAATTGAAACAATTTATCCTTTAAGATGTCGATGACTTTTGATGTGTCTGAGTGTCTTTCCTTTGATATGTGCTATTTTTTACAGCTATGTAACATCATCTTAACTAGATTTATTATCACATAAAATACATGTAACCAAATAATAATGTCAACTTCTACATTTTCATCATGTATTCATCTACTATAGACAAATAGACAATGAACCGACCAATATAATTAATTAATTATAATGTAACGAGTGATTATTACAAATTTCATTTTGCTGCTGAAATTTTTTCATTTTAAACTTTGATGCAGAATATAGTCATGCATATGGAATTCAGTGTTGAGCTAAGTTTGTGGACAAAATATCTTCAGACACACAAAGCAAGGTAAGCAAGCATCCCCTAATGTTAGTTTGTAGCATTTATAATTCAAATACTAGTGAAATTAAATTATTATTTATTTCAATAAAGTATAGGAAGCATTTCGAGTATACCTGGGAATCAAGTATTTCTGTATTTTTAGTCGTTGATCTTAATTGATTTTAATTATAAAATATATATATGATTAAGATCAACGGCCAAAAACACAAGAACACCGATGTTCCCAAGTATTCTCGAAACGTTTCCTAAAATATAAGAGTGTTCTAAAGCTGAACTAACAATAGACAACCCAAAAAAAAAAAAAACTGAACTAACAATAATGAACATAAGTTACGCATCAAGATGTGTTTTAAATTCAAACACTAAAAATTATAAAAGAGAATACACATTAAAATATACGTTCTGCTAGGGTTTGGTTCTTAGAGGGTGTAAGCGGGGTTTGTCGAGGGTGACTCATAGTGAGATTGCCGGCCTGGCCGGTCGGAGGCATAAGGGGGAGAGTGTGGGGGTGTGCACTAGGTGTTTCGGAGGTTTTGGTTATGGGTGAGACTTCGACAGAAAGGGCGACGAAGGGTAGCGGTGGTAGGATCGTGACCACTGCTCGGACCAGGGCGGATTGGAACGAGACCGAAAGGAAAACGCACACGATCTTTGTGGACGGCCTTCCACATGATGTTGCCAAAATGACCCTATTCAAGGTTTTTGGGTGGGCTGGAGGTGTGGTGGACATTTACGTGTCGAGAAAGAAGCGGAGAGGCAGCAACAGACCTTTTGCCTTTGTAAGATTCGACTTGAGGGGGGTGCTGAGAGGGCAGTACAAAAAATGAATGGCCTATATGTTGGGACTTCGAAGATGGAGGTGAAGCTAGCGGAGTTCCGAAGGAATGATAGGGCTGAGGACAAGAAGAGGTAGGAGCGTAGGAAGGACAGAGCAGAGGACAAGAAGGGATCAGACAGTTGAATGGGCCTACTAATTCCATGAATAACAAGGTGGTGAGTACGAAGGCAAAGGAAATGAGGTGCATTAAGGTCCAAGCAGACGCCACTTAGGTGGATATCTCGAAGAGGAGTATCATGGCGGAGTGTATTGACACTATCCGATTTGCGTGGATGAAGGAGTAGATTGTTGAAGCTTGGGATGGACCTGGGGAGGTTGAGTGCAGGGACTTGGGCCCCTTTAAGTGTATCTTGACATTCGAAACTGTAGAGGCAAAAGATATTGCCTTGAATAGCCCTGGTCTTCAGTCTCTGTTCTTCGAATTGAGACCCTTGTGGGAATTCACTAGGGCGATTTCTAGCAGAATTTGGTTAGAAATAACTGGGGTCCCATTACATCTGTGGTCTGCTGATACGTTCTTGAACATTGGAAAGATATGGGGAAAACCAGTGATGATGGACGAATTGACAGATTACTATATATCATATACATGTGGTAGTATTCTGGTTGATTCTTACGAATGGGAGTTTATTAATGAGTGGGTGGCATTAGACGATGGGAATAGGAGATTCGAAGTCTACGTAAAGGAGTTTGGTAGAGAGATGTACACTGCCCAAGCTCATACAGGAGTATGTGAGGAGGAGAGCACATGTAAGGAACCGAACTGAGGGATGATGCTGTCTTGGTGGGAAGTGGGCTTGTGAGAGAATTGGCCCACTTTGCCCCAAGCCTTGAGGATTTGGAAGTTGGGCTAATCTATGACAATGGGTATGCTGCTGGTCCAGGATCCATCAGGAACGAGCCACTGACTGCTAAGGAGGGAGGTGCAATAGTGGTCTGGAGGGAGGATGTGGGTCTTGGGCCAAGACAGGAAAGCCTAACTTGTGACTCGGATGAATCCTGTTCATTCCCTCCGGGGTATGGGCCTTGTATTTCGGGGCATATTCACAGGGGGCTCTATCTTGGTGTGATGAACCCTAATCAGAATACAGAAGGAGGCTCAGATACAAACCAAGGTTCTGATGCCGAAGGGGGTGAGAGTGATTCTTAGGTAGCCTTGTTGCCGATGAAAGAGGCGAGGACAGTCATCAGTGTCTGCGAGGAGGAAGGGCTTCGGTTCATGGGTAGTGAGCGAAAACTCATTGAACGAAATCTAGTGGATATCGCAATACAACATGATGGGCATGTTACAGTGTCGAAGACAAAGGGGAAAAAGGGGAATGCAGCTTTGGAGGACCTGAGGAAAAAGAATCAGGCGCTCTCCTGCTCAGGCGGTAAGTCTGGGATAAAATGAAAATTGGCTTTTGGAATGTAAGGGGATTGGGGGGGAGTGGGAAAGGAGAGATGGTGAAGAATTGGCGAAGAAGGAATACTCTGGATGTGATTGGGCTAGTTGAAACGAAAAAGAAGGAAATCAACAAATTTTTAGTGAGCAGAATTTGGGGGTCTGAGGAGGTATTATGGGAATCGGCTGGGGCTGAAGGTAGCTCAGGCGGGGTTCTATTGGCTTGGGATAAAGACGTATTCCGAGACCATACTGCACTCAGTGGAAGAAGATGGGTGGCAATTAAGGGGATACTAACAGAAATAAACAAACCAATGGCGATTTGTGTGGTCTACGGGGCTCACATCAGAGAGGAGAAATTAGAGCTGTGGAGGGAATTGACTGATCTAAAAGAGCTGTGGGAAGTTCCATTTATGTGGGGTGGAGATTTTAATGAAATATTGAATCCTGGCGAGAGGTGTGGAGAAGCTATCCTGGGCAAATCCAGCAAGGAGTTTAAAGACTGGGTAGAGGGATTATGTTTAATGGAACTGGAGCTTTGTGATAGGAAATTCACGTGGTACAGCGGAAAATCATGTAGCAAGGTGGACAGAGTATTCATAGACCTTGAATGGCAGGAGGAGTTTGATATGTTGAAACTTATTGCAATGCCTCGTGCGTTATCGGACCACTGCTCTCTGGTGGTTGAGTCTGGCTCATTAGATTGGGGGCCCAAGCCATTCCGAACCTTAGATGCTTGGCTCTCTCATCCTTCTTTTGAGGAAACAGTGAGAACGGAGTGGTTGAACCTCAATGGTATGGGTAAGATGGAGAAGCTCCGTGCGGTTAGGGCACCTCTAAGGAAATGGAATCGGGAATGCTTTGGTCAGATTCACATGAGGATTGAAGAAATTGAGGCTGAAGTTAGAAGAATTGATGAAATGAGGGAGAAGGGAATTATGGATGAATGTGCACTGGCTAGGAGCAAAGCATTGAGCACGAGGCTGAACTACTAGTTTAGTAAGAAGGAAGAGTATTGGAGGTAGCTGTCGAGGATGAGGCACACTAAAGGTATGGACAGGAATTCTCAATACTTCTATGCCATTACTAAATCTCGAAAAAGGAGGAATGCTATTGAAAGAATAGTGATTGATGGGGATTGTTTGATGGGTGTGGATCCTGTTATGAATGAGATTAGGGAATTCTACAAAAGTCTCTATAGCGAGGAACAATTCTTTAACATTACTTTTGAGGCAAGTATGGTGTCTCATATAGCAATCGAAGATGCTGAGTGGATCGAAAGGGATCCAACCGTGGAGGAGATTAAAGAGGCAGTGTGGGATTGTGAGCCGTCAAGGGCTCCGGGACCGGATGGGTTTTACTTCAGAGCAATTCGAAGACTTTGGAGTACCATTGGTATGGATTTCACGGAACTGGTCTTGGATTTCTTTAGAACAGGGGGACTGCCAAAGTCTGCCAATCTCACATGGGTGGCGTTGGCACTCAAGGAGGGGGGTGTGGATGATCTCAAAGACTACAGGCCGATCAGTATGGTAGGATGCGTGTACAAAGTGATCTCCAAGCTATTGACTAAAAGGTTGCAGCCATTGATGCCATGTTTAGTAGGTGAAGAGCAAGCAACTTTTGTTGGGGGAAGAAGAATTGTGGATGGAGCGCTTATTGCATACGAAACTGTGCACTGGTTGAGGAAACAAAAGAAGGCGGCTTAGATAATAAAACTCGATTTCCAGAAAGCCTATGATAGAGTGAGATGGAGCTTCGTGGACTTGGTTCTAGAGCATATGGGTTTTGGTCGGAAGTGGAGAATGTGGATTAACAAGTGTGTCTCCTCAGCTTTGATGTCTATATTAGTTAATGGCACCCCAACAATTCCATTTGATTTGCAACGCGGGCTAAGGCAAGGTGACCTCCTTTCCCCCTATTTATTTGTTTTAGTGGGTGAAGTTTTAAACTGCTCTTTGAGATTATTGAAAGAGAAGGAATTAATTAAACCGCCGTTGGTTGGAAAAGATGGTATATGCCTTAGCCACTTGCAGTATGCGGACGATACGATCTTGTTCTGCCCATGTGATTTGGAATCGGTCCAAAACTATAAACGAATACTGATGGGATGTGAATTGATGACTGGATTGAAGATTAATTATAGAAATTCAGTAGTCATCGGAGTAAACTGTGAAAAAGGAAAGACCAGAGAAGCAAGTTTGATTCTAGGCTGCGAAATTGGTGAGCTTCCGCTGAAGTACTTGGGTATTCCGTTGGGGGCTAACCCAAGGCTAATTAAAACTTGGGACCCTGTTATCCGGAAGGTGGAAGAGAGATTAAAGAGCTGGAAGGGGAGATACTTGTCAAAAGCGGGGAAGTTGGTACTAATTAAATCGGTTTTGAACAACTTGCTGATGTACTACTTGAGTCTCTTCAAGATGCCAAAGACGGTGGCAAAGAAGATTACGTCCTTACAATCTCGGTTCTTTTGGGGAAAGGGTGACGGGGGGAAAGGATTGCCCACGGTGTCTTGGGAGGTTGTGCAAAGACCAAAGAAGTTTGGGGGTCTTGGGGTTGGTGACGTTACACTTAAGAATATTGCGAAGCTATTCAAATGGTGGTGGCGATTTGATAAGGAGCAATGCCTGCTTTGGAAGTCTATTGTGTGTTCTTGCAATGATCTAAAGGCGCAAGAAGTGATGTGGAAGCAAAAGGCGAAGAATTCTAGCGGTGTTTGGGCTGATATTAGCAAACTTCCTCATTCGGATCCAGAACTCTATAACATTTACCAGAATGGTCTCAGAATTCAGCTTGGGGATGGGACAAGAACAAAATTCTGGGATGATGTTTGGGTCAAAGAAGGCAAATTGAAAGAGATCTTCCCTTACTTGATGGAGTCATTGCAGATTTTGGGACATGGGATGGCCTGAATTGGACTTGGACTTTGGAGTGGCGCAGAACGTTGAGAGATTGGGAGCTGGATAATTTACGAAGTTTAATGCTTATACTTTCTAAGGTGAACTTGAAGAATAATGATGGTGATTCATGGATTTGGGAAGCTGATAAGCAAGATACGTTTTCTGGTAGCTCCTTCCTGACAGCTGTCTATAAGATGAGACATCAACAGGTTGAATCTAGTGTATATAATTTTGCCAAGTGCCTTTGGAAGGGCTTTGTTCCTCCACATGTTGAGGTGTTTATGTGGATAGTAATCTTGGAAAAACTAAACACTAGAGATAGGTTGGCAAGAATGGGTATTGTAACTGAAAACGAGTCTAATTGTGTGCTCTGTGATGAAACAATTGAGACGGTGCATCACATCTTTTTTGGGTGTCCAAAGGCGTGGTCAGTATGGGGGGCAGCATTGGAGTTTTGGAATTTGTGTTGGGTTTGGCCTAAGGATACCAAAACCTGTTTTGAGTCTTGGACACGGGTTGGGATTAGGAAGGAAACCAAAGTCCAGTGGGTAATAGTTTTCTTTGCAGTAGTGTGGTCTCTGTGGGGACACAGAAATTGGATAATATTCAGGAGTGGTACTCTAAAGTTGGAAGAGGTAAAATGTGAGGCTGCCAGACTCTCTTTAAGATGGCATGAGGAGTGGCTTACGAGAAAGCGAGACGCTAAAGGATGTGCGAGACAACAACAACAATAACAACTATGAGAACACTGTTTTGGTTGCAGAGGATTGCTATCAGGCTCATTCTGAATTCGGGGTCTCGGGTACTCAATGGAGCTGGTTGCCTTATTTATTTATATTATTTTGAATTGTGTTTTCATGCTTTGCCTATCTTTGTGATGGGATCAAGTTATAGGCACAGTTGGTAGGCACGGACGACTAATTGATAGAAATGGCTTCCATAAAGCCGTCGGTAAAAATGTAAATTGAAATTTCAAATTTGGCGTCGTTACTAAAATTACCGACGGACTGACGACTTAGCCGTCGATAATATTCGTTTAATGAAGCGTAGCGTCGCATTCATGCATGGGGCCGTCGGTAAAATGAAAACGCGGAGCTTACCGATGGCTTGACCGTCGATAAAATTAAGAGTCGTCTTCATCAGCGTGACGTTTCCCCTCTCTCCGTCATTTCTGCAAAACCCCACACACAACACTCCTCCCTCTCTCTCCACCGCCCCTACCACCTTCTCTCCTCCGTTCTCCTTCCTTCGACCGTCGTTTCTCATCCCGTCACCGGCATTGGACTCGTGGTAAGTTTCTCTTCGATTTAATCGGTTTAGTTTTTCCGATTTGCTCTATTTTTCATTTCATTTTTAATGGCCCTATTTTTTGTACATTATGTGTTTGCTTAGTGTGCCTATTTTGCTTATTTTCAGGTTAAGGGCGCTAATTTGGACTGCTGCGGAGGGTGGGGATCGTAGCTATTATTGATGTTTTTGGAATTTGCCCATTTTTTTCCCACGATTAGGTTGGTTACCTATTCCAATTAATTAGTGTTCAATACATACTAATATTGAATGATGATTAAATATAATATTGGACTCAATTAATTAATAAAAAATGTGAGTGCATGTGTAGGATAGAGACTTGAACACTTAGGATAGATTTGTAGAATGGGAGAGGAGAATGAATCTGTGTCGTGGCTTAGAGATCCTTCCGATTTGTTTGCTGTGGAGATTGATTGTGTTTGCTCTGTACTTGATGTGGGGAATAAGGTGGATAGAACGATTAGGGTTAAAAAAACACTAATTGATAAATTGTATGTTGCTTGTGATTGAAATTTGAGATGTATTTAATTTCTGTAATTCATTGGGGTGTCCTATTTAGGGGGACACTCTGCCCAAATTTTTAAAAAAATTATGTTCAACTAAAAAATTGTAAGTTAAAATGGGTTAACATTTTGGCAAATGTAGAAACTAATCATCTGAATTAGTAATGGAGCAATCCCGTTCGTGGATGTACAATAGGGTATATTCAAATAGAGGGGCACTTAAACCGTCGTATATAAGCGGATTGGACAAATTCATAGCCCACTATATGAGTATTGACGACTATGTTAGGTTGGGAAAAGTTAGGTCCCGTGTGCCAAGTGTAAGTGTATGAAGTTTAAAGACATCGATAATGTAAGGGTGGATTTGTTGAGGAAGGGTTTTATGCTCAACTATGAAACGCGGGTACAACATGGGGAAGGTACTTTGGAAAACCTGAGTAGGTACGCGCTCGGCAGGTACGACGCAACTAATGAAGAGCCAACAATGAACAGTTGGAATGAGAATGTGGTTAGGTACGAGTCAATGGTTGCGGATGCATTCCCGTTTGTTGAAACGTTTGAGGATAATGAGGAAGAAGAGCAATAGGAACCTTATCCTGACATACAAAGATTTTACCAATTGCTTGAATTAGTGAGGAAGCCTCTTTGGAAAGGTTCGATTTTTTCTCAATTGTCTATTGCCACAAGAATATTAACCATTAAGTCTGAACATAATTATAGTCAACATGCCTTTGAACAAGTTTGTGGACTAGTTAGAGAGATATCCAATAATCCAACTGAAATCCCTAAGAACTACTATCTCACTTTGATTTGTGTTTTTACATTGACTTGTGTACTGTTTGTGACTGAATAATTATTATGTTATTTAAGGATCAATTTTTATATGCTAATTGAATGTTACCGAATAATTATTTTGTATTTTTAGGTCATTTTATATAAATGCAAATTAGCATTCCAAATCTGTAGACGACCATATTACCTACGGCTTAGCCGTCGGTATAACACGCCAAATTAGTCACCATTTTTGTTTTACCGACAGCTTAGCCGTCGATTAATATATGCATTTTACTAACGGGTGTTAATATTACTGATGGCTATTCCGTCGGTATAATATGATAAATTTATTAAATTCGTCGAACTTTTACCGACGGCGTATCCGTCGGTATTATTAAAATAATTTTGTTTACTTTCGATGTAAATATACCGACGGCAAGGCTGATGCTAATAATAATTTAATATTATCAATGGATCATCGATACCGTCGGTACAAATTACCAACGAATTTTTTACCCACAAATTTATACCGATGGCTTGGCCTTGGGTAAAATTAGTTATCGACGGCCAAGTCATCGGTAAGGCCGTCGACAAAATTAGCGTTTCTTGTAGTGTGTATTCTCTACACCTTTTCTCTCTACATGAGAGTACTCACTAATTTAGAAAGTCAAATATGAGTATTTCAACACACCCCTATTAGTAAACAATGTTTCATCACTTTTTTTTCCTCTGTCAAATCGTTCTCAATCAAGCCACCTAGCTAAATAATGGATTTCTCCATAGTGTCAAGACTCTGAGATCTACAACGGAAAAGAAGAATAGCGTTCAGCAGTGAAAACAAACCAATTCTACGTTGAAATATGAATCGTGAGAGGGAAGAGGCGGTGAAGCACGAGAACAACTGAGCAAAGAATGATATAGGCAACTGAGTAAAAGTACCAATAGCGTTGGGATGACGACTCTAGGAGGGTGGTATGTATGTAAGTGTGATAAGGAGTATGAGGTACATATGATTCGAAAATGAAGGAATGAATTTTGGGTTAGAGAAAAAGAAAACTTTAAAAAGTTTGGAATGATTAATTCTAATGAGATAGACTCTCAAGTTGAGTTTGATTCTTGTTATCCAAACTCAGTGAAAGCTACGTTTGATTAGGTTAGATCCAATTAACCTGCAAATTCTAAATAAAACCGCCTTCAGATAGGATCAGGTCATCACGGGATCAACTATATTTACCTCAGTTACTATGATTCTAATTGTTAGAAATTATTGTATGTATGATAAAGTGCACATAAATAGGGAAGGAGTAAAAATGTCGTTTATGGATGGCTTTATATGAATTCGCAAATACTTGTAGGAGAACTAGTGATTTATTATGGGTAGGAATGCTAGATACCTATATGCTATGTATAAATGTATGAAGTTTAAAACAACAGATAAGGTTAAGTATATATGATATGACCATGAACAAGTCAGATTTATGTTCGATTACTGGTTTTTGAGTTTCATACAGTTTTAAAATAGGATGAAACTTAGAGTAAGGAGATATTTGTATTATTTCTTCAAATATATTTCAAAAATCACACTTTTCACCCCAATTTTCCACGCCAACACCAAACTGCGCCAAATTGGGAAAATCTCACTTCGATGGATAATCCAGAGAGGAAGAGAACTAGAACAACCTTTTATCCATTCCCACAGCTTATTCCTCACCACACGGCCAAAACCTACTAAATGCTAGTCTAGAAAGATAGTTGTAGGAAGGTAAAACTCATTCCCAATTCTCACGAGCTCTGTGACAATTTAACAAGCAGTGAATGGTTGTTTCCGGTTCCAAACCACACTTGGAGCGTAAATCAACTTCCTTCATACCTTGCTAATGACGAAAAGAGGCAGCGGGCAGAGCCTCATGATAGTATCCAACCAAATAAGAAATTTTGCTTTTCTTTGAGATGTTACATTGCTATGCCAAAGCCAAGTCCAATTGGATGATTTGGACTTCTAATTGGCAAGTCACCGATATCCGTCTCTTAAGGTATATTTCTTGGTTGAATTTCAATTCCAAATCCGTCCGAGAAGTTGCTAATAGAGAAAGACACATTTTGATTAAGAATAAGAGGCAAGACATATTCAGGAATAGGTGTTGTAATATTGTACAAATTCCAATTTCCATTGATGAACCAAATGTCGCTAATGATCAAATTAAGATAAAAAATTTGGACGAAAGAAATCAAATCACAAAATGTCCCATGCATGAAGGGTCTAGAGATCATGTCAAAATGATTGATCCGTAGGTCCAGTATCCGATATGAAGCCATCCTTGAGAGAACGATAAGTTGAAACAATCATTTTCCATCAGGGAGAAGCCAATCGCATGGAGAAGTCAATGATCGAAATTTCTTCAAGTATTTATGGATGATCATTTGAACCTAGAGTTTATTTTTGCAAGTTAGAAATTGGCATATAAGTTTACCCAATAGAGCCTTATTCACATAAAAGGTGCCTTAAATCACAAGATCCCCAATTGTTTTTGGGACAAATTAGAGTGTCACTTGACGAGAGAGGGGCATCTACCATCATGCGAGCAATTGCCTTTCCATAAAAAATCTTCATAATATAATTAATTTCTTCACAAACCTTGTTTGAGAAAAGAAAAACTTCCATTTGATAAATATGTATATAGATGAGATTACCAATTTGATTAAGAAAAGTTTACCCACTCTATCGAAGAGTTGTCCCTTCCAACTAGCTAGGCGACTTTGGGTTATCTTCGATAGCTTCATGCATACATTTTCTCCTAACTCGGGTAGCCTAAATTCACACCCAAATATCTATCCCAATTCTAAATAAAATGAATAGAAGACACAGTAGTACATATATCTCTTCTAACATTAGACATAACATTAGAACTAAGACCTCCACACCTAATGCCATGCAAAAAGAATCTAATGACAGTTTCATCCTGATTCTTTGAGTTTTGCAAAATAAAAGGAGATCATCAACAAAAATGATATGAGAAACTTTATGAGATATCAAGCCCGCCAGTCTTTCAATGCAGAGAACAAAGAGATATGGGGACATAACTAAGATTTCTCTGTCTTAAACCCCCTTCCACAACTAAAATTCTTTATCTTGCAACCATTCCAAGAGATAGACAGAGACAAGGAAAATAGGGGTGTTCATGGGTAACAGGTACCCAATTACCCACCGGACCCGAACCGATCCGAATCAATTAAATTGGTTCAAAACCCGATGGGTAATCAGGTATAAATCGGATCCGACCCAATTATACCCGACCTCTATTGGTTCGAGTATCGATATTGAGTGAGTGAAACCCGAATCAACCCGTATACTCAATTACCCTTAATATTAATTCTAAAAAATAAAAAATATGATTATATATATATATATATATATATATATATATATATATATATATTTTGATAAATTACTCATCCTAACCTAATAACAAACGCTTTAACCTCTTCAAATAAGATAGGTTTCATGAGTCTTTGTCAAGCCTGAAAACTTAGCTGAGGCAAAGGAATGTCATCATGAGCGTCAATCTAAACCTTTTCAATAGTGTAGAAAATATTTTTGAAGAAAGTAGTAGCTTCAAATTTAATAGCCTAATTCTCTATAGATCGACTTCCATCGTTAATGAAAATCTCATAAATCTTAGCTTATTACTTCATCATCTCTCCTATATACGAGTTTGAAGATAGACTAATTTATTATTTCTATCACCAAAAATTTCTTAAATTTAGACTCAATATTATCTTATGAATATTTATAGTTTTATCAAGTTTTTAGTTAAAATTTTTAAAGTTAAAAGTTTTATCAAAATTTTTAATTAAGTTTTTTCAAATTTAAAAGTTTTCAACCATCTTTATTCTAGATAAACTTTTTAAGTAAATCTTTTAAACAAGAACACTATATATTTTAGAATATTCTACAATTTATACCCAAAGTAGTGAATTGATACATGCTGGAAAAAAAGTTCCTGTATTAAATTGTTAGAAAAGGTGAGAAACTATGTATTAGAATTATGAGAGTTGTGTATAGTTATAGTACAATGCAATAACCTATTTTTAGGTGAAGAAAGAATCAGAATAATAATAATAACCTGATATCCTATAATTATAAGAAATATCAAACTAATAAACCCATATAAGATAATTGATACTAATATATTCTAACATTTTCCCTCAAACTCAAGTGTCAACTTGAGTTTGAAACTTATTTAAAAAAAAATGAATTGATGAGATTGCCGAAAGGAAATGCAAATAAAACTGCCATAGAGAGTTGAGAACGGGGTTGAATTGCCGGAACAGGGTCCAAACGGAACTGCCGGAATGGGGTACAGACGGAACTGCTGGAATGAGGTGCAGACAGAACTACCGGAACGGGATGCAGACGGAACTGCCGGAACGGG
The DNA here is from genome assembly GCA_036250425.1 of Stylosanthes scabra. Classification (NCBI taxonomy): domain Eukaryota; kingdom Viridiplantae; phylum Streptophyta; class Magnoliopsida; order Fabales; family Fabaceae; genus Stylosanthes; species Stylosanthes scabra. The sequence goes on along the minus strand of JASCZI010151618.1, from coordinate 15,747 downwards.
ATGCAAACGGAACTGCCGCGCTCAAAGAGATCGGCGACTCAAAGAGATTAGTGAAACTACCGAAGGAGTGCAAACGAACTGCCACAAAAAGACTAGCGAAACTGCCATAACGAGGTGGAGACGGAACTCCCACAAAGAATCTGGAGAAACTGCCGAGATGGAGAGGAACTCCCACAAAAAAACTGGCGAAACAGTCGAAACGTGTGTAGATGAGGAGAAGCAAAGAGCTTAAAGTGGCGAATGACGGTGTTTGAAGGTGAAAAACGACGGCTTGGAAAGATGGCTGAGAAAGAGGAAAAAAAATAGCACGTGAAAGAAAAAAAATTTTGTGTGCCAAGAACAAAACTAAGAAACTCATAGAGTTCAAGGAGGATACCAATGAGTAATCTTCGTCTGAAAAAAAAATTAAAAAGAAAGCTCTTGATACTATGTTAGAAAGTACGATGGACTATGTATTAGAATTATGAGAGTTGTGTATACTTATAGTACAATGCTATAACCTATTTATAGGTGAAAAAAAATTAGAATAATAATAACCTAATATCCTATAATTATGAAAAAAATGAAACTAATAAATTAAACCCATATAAGATAATTGATACTTTGAAACTAATATATTCTAACATAAATTAAAATGAAATATTCCAAAAATACTTCGTATTATTTGGAAAAAAAATTAATAAAAACTTAATTAAAATTTATTATATTTTGTATAATAGCATAATTAGAAAATTTAATTAATAATTTGATGAGAATATGAAATTTCGACGTAATAGTCAAACCTAAAGTTTATTATGTAAAGTGTAAACATATATAACGCATCAAAATTTAAAAATTTCAATAACCCTACAGCAGATATTATATAATAATTGATAAAGAAAGTAAGTGACGAAGTGTATAGACAACAAACAAAAAAAGTGACTAAGTGTATATGTTTCTGGTCACATAAATAATCATATCATATTATTTATTATTATTATTACTATTATATAGTTTCATGGTCAGAGATTTCGACTCTCTCATTCTCCCTCTTCCATCTCATTTTCTTCTCCTTCTCTCTTTCTCTCTCAATTAGATCTGTGTTTACTAAAACCCTATCTTTCGCACATAAAACCCCTCTTCTTCAATCCCCTTTTGCATTTCTCGCAATGATTATATTGAATGTTTTCAATATATAAAGCAAATTAATGTTGTAAGCTTTTACATACTATTTCAAGGTTCAATTCGTTGATTGATGAGTACAAAATTATTGAGGGAAAGAAGATCGATGTTGGACAAGAAGCGATATTCAATAATAATGGATTAAGAGGTAGGTTTGTTTTTTCTTTCTTCTTCATTCAAATTATTTATGTTAACATAGAATTGTGTTTAATACATTGATTGTATAAGATGAGTGTTTAATCCTATATATGTTGATTCAAAAATAGTTTAGAATCCGTACAAGATGAGTGGCTAATAAATATGTTGGAAAAGATTGATCCTATATATGTGTTAAAGTTTCTCTACATTAGGTGTTGGGTATAGGAATTAATTCCATTAAAATGAATCAACATTATTCATAAATATCAACTCATCATATAAAATATTCACCTTAAAATATATTAGATATTTGTGGAGGATAATTTATAAAAATATTGTGGCTGATATACAAATGCTGTATATAACAAGATTAATTCTTGTTTTCTATATATATATATATATATATAAATTTTCCCATCTAATAATTTCTAACTTTTAATTTGGATTTTGAGTAAATGTGTTCCGATATTTTTAAAATTGGTAATATTTACGAGATAATAACTAACAGTTACTTTACTTATCTACTTTACTTATCTTAATATTCGTAAATTCATTCATATAACATCTATAATTATATATTTATCTAATATTATTCAATTATTTTAATAATAATTAAGGAATGCAAACACAATAATTTTAGATTGTTTTGAGCTAAATTTTTTGTTATTTTTCAGACATTTTTATTTTATAGAGGTATATTGGTCTAATGAAAAAGTTCACTATTGTAAGTTTTTTCAAGCTAAGGATTAATTTCATTGAATTTGGTTTCTTGATGCATGTATTGAAATTGTTATATAAGGTGCTTATCAATTAATTGTGGCTAATTAATCATCATTATATTGATGCTGCCCTTATAAAATACTTGATTGATTATAATTTGTATACACTACTAGTGAAGAAGTTGAACGTGGTGCCGCCTTTAATTTGCCACACTATACATTAGATATATATGAGTGTTAATTATTAGTTCATGGCTCCATCAAGCACTTGATTTGTGTTTATGCTAAGTTTATGCTTTTATTAATATACTTGGTATGTGATTGAAGATCTTATTGTAGGTAATAAAGATACTCAAACAACATTATAAAAAATGTCAATAAAAATGATGAGTATATAGTTAATAATAAATAAAAATTAATACTATCTATTCATGTGTTTTTATAATACATATTTCAAACTCCTAGGCCTTTGAAAGCAATACTATCTTTAGACAAAAATTTTGAATAATGTACAGTATTTTTCTATGAAAGTATATGTCATTATAAGATGAACATTCTTTTTTTATTTTTTATGAAGCATCAACCTGATAAGGCCTTTGTAAGTAGGTAATGATACTTGTTGATGAATCCTTATAAAGCACTATGCCTCATAACCAATAATGATAAAATCACATTATTAAGTTTATCATTAACATGTATTCTTGATCTAAAATGCAAAAATCTAAGCAGCACCAACTGAAATAATTCCACTTGGCATATAATTCCTATATGTAGCACCATTTAATTCCTATTATTATTATACTTATCAGCTTTTTATCTCTTACTAGATATTACACATGTATTGATGACCACCTTTTTTATTATTTATTTATTTATTGGATTTGTGAAATCTTCATTTCCTTTTGATTGATTATAAACAAGGATGTATAGAATGAAGAAGAGAATTGAGATATGATGATGAGATGGAAAACAAATTAAGGTACCAAATTTATGTCAAATTACTAAATGCTATATTGATTTGGATCTTCAGTACTGATGAGTTACTTTTCATGTGTTGTTGTTTTTCTGTGTTCTAGTTTTGATCTTATTTATTTTAAGTGTATGTATTATATATATGGTTTAGT
>JASCZI010151617.1:6735-35097 GCA_036250425.1 Stylosanthes scabra | reverse complement strand
CGAATCCTTCGATAGTAGTCAAAGTTTTGATCTTCTTCCCTCGTGCATAACCTACCAAGGTTCGGAAGAGTACTCTGTCCTTCATTAAATAACTCATAGAAGTAGTATTTATACTTTTAAAAATATTAAAATCTAATTTGTTAATTTTTTTCGAAACAAAATATTAAGAGACCAATTTAAAATCTAAAGAAAATATATAAAATAAAAAATCAAATTAAATGTAATATTCTATATGTATTTTTCAAGAATTAGATTTGCAAGTTAGACCCACCCAATTGACATCCTAGTCATCAAGATGTGTAATTTCAAAATGTGTTATTTCATCTGAATAATAGCCGTACGTTAATTGAACACTCAAACTTCACCAGAAATGACACCTTATTTCTTTTGCATCACCCACAAAATGAAAAACATTCCTAATGAAATGCTTTGAATGTGTTCTTAAACCTCAACGGGTGTAATTGCAATTTGGCACCCTAAGTGGTATCTTCATGGGACCCCCCATTATTAGTATTTTGATGATGTAAGTAATCAGCACCAATTTCTAGTTTTGGCTCTCAGATTTTTTGTCACTTGCTAATTTGAGAAATGTAGACATAGTTATTAAGATAATGATGTTATTTTGAATCTAAAAAATATATGCGTGTAAATAGTTATACAGAATAGAAATGTTATGCTAACTCAAATAAATGAAATATATATATTTGGATAAAATATTATTATTTTAATCTCTAATATTTAGGCTAAGTATAATTTTGTTTTGATATTTAGAGTGTTCATTTTTTAAAAATTTTATTACATTATTATTAGGAGAAGTTTTTAAAAATTTTATTATAATAAATACATAATATATAAATGCATTGAAAACTTAAATTTTTCATATTTTTTTACAAAAAATTAATTGATAATTTTATCATGTATCCTACAAGCACATATTGATTAAACCCTAAAAATAAAATAAAATACTTTATTATAAAAAAATTATTCAAAAAAATTCACTCAATATTATATATATATCTTGCCTAATGTCATAAAATAAAATATTGTTGAACATATATAGATGCATATTTTTATATATTTGGGGCCCTCTTTAAAGCCAAGCATGTAATTCATGCCATCAAAGATAAAATAAAGCCTCTCGAAATGGGAGACATAATAATATATGATACAGAGGTTTCTGCACTACCAAACTAATTATTCAAATTAAATTGGTCTGTTAAAAAAATAGGACTGTAATAATAATGTGTGACCAACCATACATGTTTATTTGATCATGCAAATAATCATAAAAAATATTAAAATAAATAAATATATACTTACTAGGAACCATGTTTACTGGCATACCAAAAGAATCCTTTATAAAAGATTGAGATGGCATCTTGCAGAGATTAATGCACATTCCTACACAATTTGTCTCCTCTAGAAATCTGCATATATTTACATTAGTTAAGTTACTGGTTCCGCAAAGTCAACAGAAATTTATTAAACAAAAATATAGTTACATGTAAATACATTATAATATATATAGATACTATATATTATTATTTGAACATAATAATATATATTATATAGGCATATATAAATAGTCTTTATAATTTATCAAAATTTTATTTAGATATTTATGGTTTTAAAGTTTGTAAATCAAGTCTTTATATTAGATAAAAAGATGTAATTAGAATTTTATAAATTATTTTTTATAAAAAGTGCAATAATTTTAAAATGCTTGCTAATAGAATATTTCATAATTCATTCTAAATCAAACACACAAACGAATATTTCAAAAAATAATTTATATTTTTTAAAATATAATTAGAAAAGACTTAATTAAAAGTTTTATATCTAGAAATTCAGTTACAAACTATTAAAGATAAAACAACTTCAAATTTTGGTGAAACTATGACAACCTAGCGACATAGTAATTAAGCCTCGGTTAAATTTTTAGTACATTGAACACATGGCCAATTTAATGTAAATCCAATTTTAAATTAATTTCTATATGCTTATTATTTTTTTTTTAATGTAGGGAAAGGAAGATGTTAGGTTGCTTAATCGGATGAAATTATGATTGGAATACAATGATGGATATAATAATAGTCTTCATGACATTGGGCAATGGCAATCAAATTGGTGGTGTTGATCATGATGCAATAGAGAATGGGGTGTGTAGAGATAACATAATCATTGGAGGATATTGTTTGAGGCCAAAATAGTATGATATAAAGAAGAAAATGGAAGTTGAACTAACCTGCATTTCTTTATGTGCACCACATTTTTTTCTATTTTCCCATTGATCTCTGATTCTCTCACCTTTACATTGTGAAAGAAACTATAATTATTATTAGGGAAGTTATTGCATAGTTAAAAGATCCTTTTACATTCAAGAAATGAAAATGAATAATGTTGTTAACACATTATTTTTTTTATGAAATATCATCTTTACACCCGTATAAACATACGGTTATTATAGGTGGACCATAAAAAGAAGAAGGTGGTTAATGTCTCAATCATCGTATTTTATACGGATGTCAATTTAGTATTTACTAAAAAGGTGTGTGGATAGCAGAATCGAATAAATATATACCGACATCTTAGAAAGTAAAAGGGTATAATTTTGTTATTATATCACTAATCTAGATTATTAGGTTTATATTATTTGGCAATTGTTTATTTCAAGGTATTAAAAATATATAGGTTTTATACAGAATGTACCTTCAAGGGTTTGGGACTTCCGGAGTAACCGGAGATGCCAAGAAAGAAGGCTGGAGGTTAATATGAGTAAGCGATAGCGTGTAGAGAAAGGGTCGCCAAATAAGGATTTGGGAGCCTTCGGATACACAGAATTTGGGTAGGGTTTAGAAGACGTACCTGGAGGAGAGCTGATCTCCTCTTTATATACCCGTGATGGTTCTTATTATTTAGGGAGTAAATCCGTACGAGATCGATGTGGATATGATCTAATCTCGTGTGGATCCTGTGATTAATGCTCATGGGCCTTTCTTGAGTCCGAATGGGATTTGGGCCGTTTGGCGGCTTTAGGCCGACGTATGGGAGGTTGATTGTGGACTTGGACCATGCGAGCCCAATATCCGGAATAGTTGCCCCCGAGCTCGGAAGGTCGGAGGATCCGAACTCTTCGAGTTCTGTTGGTTCCGTGGCCTCAGGTCGTTCGTTTTGAGTAACGATGTTCCGAGGTTTTGGTCACTCGTCGTTTTTTATAGGTCGTCACGTCATTTCGCAGAAGCTTCTGGAAGACGACGCTTTGGTTTGACCGCTATCATCACGTCTGTTCAGATCATGGGAGAGAGGGAGTTAAGAGTCTACTCGTATTTCGTGCTTGAATGATGGGGTTTAAATGCAACGTGTTTTAACCAATTTACCCCTCAATAACTTTTCCAGAGTAGGGGTAAACTAGTCATTTCCGCATGTTTATAAATTGGTGAGAGGGAAGGGATTTTCACTTTTTTACTTTGTCTTCTTCACTCTCGAACTAGAAAACTCTCTTCTCCATTTTGCTAAGCTTCTTCGTGTCTTTGTGTTTTGGTGTTACTTTGGTAGAGAGGAAGGGCTTCTCAGTTTTTAGAACCTCAACTCTTGGTAAGTTTTCTTCCTTTTCCTCTTGCCTCTTCTTTTCGTTATTTTAGCTGTCCTTTTCTCCCCATTTCTTCTAAAGTCTGCCATTTCTCCCTTCTTCAAACCTTTATATTGATTTTCTTCCTTTTTCTTTTGAACAGGTGAAATGGTAGATATTCAGGGAAATGACCCAGAAGGGGTAGTTCGTGAGGTTGAAGAGGCCCAAATACCTCACGAGCTAGACCCGTTATATAACTGGGTCAACCGAGACGTGTTGGGGAGTCCGTGCACCATGACGGAGGATTATCTAACGGAGCTGAAGAGCTCCGGGATGATTTGTGGTGGTGGCGAGGAAGAAGCGTTCTACCGAGTTGAGCTTCCTCGTCGTGGGGAGAGGGTATGTGGCTTGAATTTGGAACATCCTCGCGTCCCCCACTGGTTGTGGGTGAACGAGGTTATGTTCACCGAATTCGGGGTCCGAATACCCTTTACCTCCTTCCAACAGCGACTGCTCCAACGTTGTTTTGTCGCTCTGTCCCAATTTCATCTGAACGCTTGGTCGGCGATTCGGTGTTTTGAATTGGTGACAGAGTTTCTTGAACTCCCCCAGGATCCCGAGGTGTTTTTATACCTTTTCATCATCTTCTCTCCGAACGCCGATGGGAAGGCGAAAAAGGGATACATGTCGGTCCGACCAGGGAAAGGTCGGAGAATCTTCGGGCTGTACGAAGAATCTTTTCATGACTTCAAGGGATGATATCTCAAGGTTTTCCTAGTTAGAGACCATCCGCCCTTTTGGTTGACCCTAGAGAGGGATGCGGGTCGATTTCTGTCCTATTGGAGCAAGGATGCCGGGGTAAATTACATCCCGTCGGCATATAGGAAGTTGAATAAGGATCAGCGGGATACAGCCGACGTTCTTCTATGGCTGTTTTCCCAACGTAATTTAAAGCCCAAGGCCATTTTGGGCAACCCGAAACGTGCTAGGGTGACGATTGGTATAGGTTTACCTTTTATAGCTTTGCTTCTCTATTTTGAATTTCGTTTTCTTACGTTTATGTTTTTCTTTTGTAGTGAAAATGACTGGCAAGAACAAGACTCTCGCGAATCTTCACCGGGCTATGGTTGCGAACCCTCAAGGTCCGATTATCCTGAGCCCGTCTGGCAGCCAAGCCTCTTCGTCGGCTCTTGAAAGGGGTGGTTCCTCCAACGTCCAGGGTGGAACCGAGGCCCGTTTGGAGGTTTCCTCTCCTGTTCGGGAAGAGCCAGAGCAGCAAGTTGAGGTCCCTCCTCCGCCGTCTCCACTGAGAAAGAGGGCGTCTGGGGAGGCAGCTTCTGCTCAGAAGAGGCCCTGGATCTCCGAAGGGTCACAACGAGATTTCTGCCCTATAGGTAATTCTTTCGATGCTTCAGGGTATATTGAGTCCAACTTCCTGGGTCCTTGGGCGGTGGAGGCGTTGCGAGATTACGATCCGATGGAGAGTCTCCATTGGGCGAAGTGGGCCATGCTTCGGTTGGCGACAATAATGAAATCTATTGAGCTAAGGTTGACCCTTGCCGATCAGTGGGAGAATCGATGTGCCAAGCTGACCGGGGAGTTGAAGATGCTGACCCAGCAGAAAGCGGGTGTTGAGAAGGAAAAGGTGGAAACCGAAAAGGCTAAGCCCAAAGCTGAGGAGGACTTGGCGGCTTCTTTAACTGCGACGAATGAGAAGGACGTTGAGCTTCAACGTCTGAGGGATCGGGAGCCCGGCTTCTTAGCGGATTTAGAGCTTGCTGAGAAGAAGCTGTCGGAAGAGAAGAGCAGGACCGACAAAACGGAATCTTCTCTGGCTGCGACGGAACAAGCTCGTCAGGAGCTAATCAAATTGGCTGAGGATTCCATGAAGGCCACTGAAAATGCCTTGAAGGAGCAGATCTTGGTGCTGGCCCCTGATTTCGACGTGTCCCTCCTTGGAGCGTGGAAAGAGGTCGTTGACGGTCAGATCGTGGATTCGCCTCCCCAGCCCTCTCAGGATTAGATCCCTTCTCCTTTTATGTTTGAACATTTTTATTACCTTTTGTAATTACTCGGTGGGGATCCGTCGTGTCGTGCTTTGTCCGGGTCGGATCCTCAGCTTCTGACTTTAACAATTTTTGCTAAGTCTTTTAGGGAATCCGTCGTGCCGTGTTTAACCAGGTCGGATTTCCCTTATCAAACAGAATATTTGGCTAAAGTGTAAGAACACCGTTTTTGGTGATCCGGCGTGTCGTGCTTTCATCCGGGTTGGATCATCCTTTTGAATTTTCAAGAAATGTTTTGGCTAAGTTATTTTGTAACTGTCGTTTTGGCTTTGTGTTCGCTGTTTCTAGTATGTTCCGTCTTTCCATCTTTTGTTATTTGCCACTTTTAATGAGGACAGGGTCTTGAGATTTGGAATGGGAATGGAATTAAGAAATTTTGTCTAAGTTATTTGGAGGCGGAGTGATCAATCGAGCAAAAGCGTTGGTTGATTCTGAATTCTTCGGCTGATTCCTTAAACTTTTTGTTCGCGAATTGGGTTCCGTTATCCGTGATAAGGATTGAGGGGATCCCAAATCGGGTGATGATTTGTTTCCACACAAATTTCCAACATTTTGTAGCCGTAATGGTGGCGAGAGGTTCTTCTTCGATCCACTTAATGTAGTAGTCGATGCCAACAATGAGGTACTTCAGTTGGCCAGGGGCTAACAGGAAACATCCAACGAGGTCAATTCCCATGTGCCGAATGGCCGATCTGCCGAGATTGGAGTCATCTTTTCAGGGGGTGCTTGATGGAAGTCTGCATGGAGTTGGCATTTTTCACAGTCCGGACGAATTCCATTCCATCCTTCATCATATTTGGCCAATAATATTCGGCTCGAATGAGTTTCCGGGCTAGAGATTTTCCGCCGATGTGGTGGCCGCAGCATCCCTCGTGAACCTCCCGTAAATTGTAATCAGCTTGGGATGGGTTAAGGCATTTCAGGAGTGGCAAGTCTATGCCCTTTTTGTATAGCTGACCCGAGATTAGGGTGAATTTGGCGGCTTCTCTTTTGATTCTTTTGGCCTCTTTGGGATCGCCCGACCTCAAGGTAGCTCAGGATTGGAGTCATCCGTGTCGTCGTTTTAGATATTGGGAGGCAATTTATCTCCGATATAGATACCGATGGTCTATGAAGCACAAACACTTCGTTGAATTGGCGTGTCCACGTGTCAGACACGTTTTGGACACGACACTCACCGACACTCGTCCGACACGCGTGTCTTCCGTGTCTCATCCGTGCCCTTAGAAAAACAAAAAAATACCTCTTCGGACACACTTGACACTCCAAAATATAATCGCATGTCCACGTGTCCAACTTTATTCTTAATTTATGTTCTTAAAATAAATTTAAAAGTAGTATATATTACTATTTCTTGAAATTAAAAGTTATTCTAAATATTTTATATAATTAACAAAGATATTAAAAATATTTAAAAATAATAATTTAAATTTTAATATAAATAAAATGTCAAGATATTATTATAATTTTATTAAAAATATATTATATTTTATATATATGCAGTGTCCCCGTATCAAATAAAAAATTGAAATTGGTGTGTTGACGTGTCGCGTGTCGTGTCGTATCCCGTGTCCGTGTCAGTGTCCATGGATCATAGCCGATGGTTCTTTGATCGTTCCTTGGATAAGGGAACGATTTCCCAATCCTGACTTCATGCTGGCGAGTTTGGATAAGAGGTCGGCCCTAGCGTTCCGTTCTCTGGGAACGTGGGTTATTACTACTTTGTCAAACGTCTCCATCATCGCCTTTACCTTTGCTAGGTATCTCTGGAGGAGTGAGTCTTTGGCTTGATAGGAGCCATTTATTTGGGAGCTCACTACTTGGGAATCCGTGCAGACTTCCAGAGTTCGGGCTCCCACTTCCTGAGCTAGGGCTAGTAGGGCTTCGTACTCGACCTGGTTATTTGAGATGAGGAAGTCATATCGGATAGATTGCTCGAACATGACTCCGTCGGAGCTCTCTAGGATAACCCCTGCCCCGCCCGAGGTCGTTGTGGAAGAGCCATCAACATGTAACTTCCATCCGATGTCCCGGCTTGTTTCTTTATCTGGGATTGTCATTTCTGCCAAGAAGTCGGACATTGCTTGTGATTTGATAGCCGCCCTGGGTTGGAATTGAATGTCGAACTGTGATAATTCGACGGCCCATCCTAACATCTGTCCTGCTACATCCCTTAAAGTGCGTATGCCAGTTTCTCAATCCCTAACTCGGCTGATAAAGTATACTGGCATTTGGCTTCCTAGCTCGTCCTCCCTTACTAGTGCTGCTGCAATGGATTCGTCCGTGATGGACAAGTAGAGGTACAGAGGTTCGCCATTTATTGACTTTGAGAAGACTGGAGGTTCCGATATATGGATTTGAATTTGAGGAAGGCTTCTTCACATTTCGGCGTCCATTCGAAGTTAATTCATTTCCTCATCAACTTGAAGAAATGTAAGGCGTTCCTTGCTAATGCTCCGAGAAAACGGGACAACGCTGTTAGTTTGCCGTTCAGCCGTTGGACCTCTTTTACGCTGGTTGGGCTTGGGAGCTGAAGAATCGCTTCACACTTCTCTGGATTGACTTCAACTCCTCTTTGGGTTATCATGAACCCTAGAAATTTCCCTGCTTCCATGCCAAAGGCGCACTTTAAGGGATTCAAACGCATTTTGTAATGCCTGAGGGACTCGAAGACTTCATGGAGGTCGGAGACAAGATTCTCTGGGCTCTCCGTTTTGACCAACATGTCGTCTACGTAAACTTCGATCTTCCGACCGATGAGGTCTCTGAAGATTTTTGTCACCAGACGTTGGTACGTCGCTCCGGCATTCTTTAAACCGAAAGGCATAGCTGTGTAGCAGTAAGTTCCGTCCGGAGTGATGAATGCCGTTTTTTCTTCATCGGGCTTATGCATTGGGATCTGGTTGTATCCCGAGTAGGCATCCATGAAGGAGAGGTATTGGTAGCCGGAAGAAGCATCTACCAATCCGTCGATGTTAGGTAACGGGAAGACGTCTTTTGGGCAGGCCTTATTTAGGTCGGAATAATCAACACACATTCGTCATTTCCCGTTTGCCGTTTTGACCAAGACTACGTTCGCCAGCCAAGTGGAGTAAGGTAGTTCCCGGATGAATCCTGCTTCAAGGAGTGCCTTGGTTTGTTTCTTCACTTCTTATGTCCTTTCGTCCGACATGCGTCTCTTGCGTTGGGCGACAAGGCGGTGATTAGGATCAATAGCCAAGGAGTGCGACATGACCGATGGGTCAATTCCCGGCATATCAGCTGGTGTGAAGGCAAAGAGATCTCCATTCCTCTTGAGGAATTCCGAAAGTTCTTGATTGAGTTCATAGGGTAGATTCCGATTCAAGAACGTGTGGTGTTCTAAGGAGTCTCCAATCTGTATCTTTTCCAGATCTTCGTCTGGCTTTGGCCGAGGTTGTTCTTCTATCCTAGCGTCGAGATCGGCTAAGTAGATGCCGGAGGAATCTCGGGATTTGGATCGAAGGGCCAAGTTGTTGTGCTTGCATTTTTCGGCCATCACCCTATCTCCATGAAGGGTTCCGAAGTCACCAGAGTCTGTTTCATACTTCATTACTAGGAATTTAGTGAACACAGCCGCGGAGAAGTCGTTGATCGTCTTCCGGTCTAGGATGACGTTGTAGGCTGTTGAGTCTTTTAGCACTACGAATTCGGGCATTACCGTCCTTCGGGAGTTTCCGATTCCAATGGAAATCCGGAGCTCTATACTGCCGTCAGGTTTAATCAAGTGGTCGCCGAGCCCCATCACTCCCGGTTGGTGTGTTTTCAGATTGTGGTCCTTGAACCCTAATACATCGAAGGCATGTCGGAACATGATGTTAGAGTCTGCGCCTGTGTCAATTAGGATTCGTCGGACTATCTCGGGACCGATGCCAGCCGAGATCACCATCGGTGTGTTGGAATCAGCCATTCCATGTTTAAAGTCTTTGTTATTAAAGGTGATCCACGGGAGCTATGGCGGAGCACTGCGTACGGCTGCTAGGATCTTGAGATCCTTCTTATGGACAGACTTGGATTTCTGCATATGGTTGGCTCCGGTGATCACAAGAACTATGGGCATTGTCTCATCGGTGTCTCTGAGGTTCCGGGGATTCTGAGTTTCCAGTCCTTCTGACCGTTCTCGTCCGACGTTTCGGGGTTCTCGAATGACTTGGATGAATTCACTTAGTTTTCCTTCCCTGATGGCTTGCTCGATGGCATCTTTCAGGTCGTAACAGTCTTGCGTCTTGTGCCCGTAGCCCTGGTGGTAGTCACAGAACAAGGTCTTATTCTTGGCATTTTGGGTCCATCCTCGTAAGGTTCTGGCCCGAGGTAGGATACCTTTGTCCGAGATTTGCTGATAGACTTCCGTGATAGAAGCTATTAGCGGTGTGTACTGATTGTACTTTTATTTTGCGAACTTAGGGTTTCCCCTATGTCCTTGATCCCGTTGGTTATCCCTTGGATGCGCCGTAGAGGCGTTACCCCGGGAAGCCGTCTGGGTTTGTTGACTCTTGGTGGCCGCGACCACCCGATTAACTTCCTCGTGGTGGATAAATTCCTTTGCTTTGGCTTACATTTACCTCCAGGTCCACACAGGCTTGGTAGTCAATTGTTTTCTGAAGTCGTCATTGGCAAGGCCGTTAGTTAGGCATAAACTTGCCGCCCCATCGACGAGTCCGTCAATAGTTTTGCATTTAGCATTAAACCTCTCGATGTATTTCCTCGTGGTCTCGTTAAGCCTTTCGACTATAGCAAGGAGGTTGATCGGGTTTTTCTTGTTGTCAATGCTCGTTGTGAACTCGTTGAAGAACAGTTCTCTTATTTTCGAGTAGGTTGAGATAGAGCCCGCCGGTAAGGATGTGAACCACTACGCGGCCGATCCGGTCAAGGCCACCGGAAAGGCTCGGCACTTGACCTCATCTATGGCTCCGTCACAGATCATTCGGTGCTCAAAACCATTGAGGTGGACGTAGGGATCCGTCGACCCGTCGTACTTCATGTCCGTCGGCTTCACGAAGCCCTCAGGAAGTTGGACTTTGAGGATCCGACTCGAGAGAGGAGTGTGTCCATCGACGAGTGGTGTCCCTTCTCGGTTCCTCATCCTCTTGTAACGGCGGGGGAGCCTTCGCCTCCCTTCATGGGATTCATCAGAGGATGAGTCTGGGCTTTTGGAACTATTCTGGTGGCATCTCCGTCTGAGAGGAGTGCGTGGACATCTCCGGGACAGGGAGCGTGATCTGGAACATTCGCGGCACCGAAGAGGCGAACATCGCCGCATTCTCAAGTCTTGAGCGACATTCTTGAGTTCTGTGTTCTCTTTCCGAAGTTCTTTGACTTCGAGCTCCATAGCTTGCATGCGATGTCTCAAGTCTTGCATGATCTAGGTGTCATCCGAGCCGATCCCGTAGAACGGCCTGGGTTCTGGATGTCCGGGACCTAGCCTGTCAAAGGCGCTGGTACTGCGCCGACCTCCGGGGTTATTGCCACTCGGGTTGGGCTGACCATTTTGGGCTTCGCCCGTTTCAGCATTCCAGCCAGCCGACTCTTGACTGCCGTTTGCAGTTGCATTGAGGTCGAGATCGACCTGTTGTTGGTTTTGCTGTTGGTTCTGGTGACGTTCGTCTCCAGAATGGTCAATATAGGGAATTCCTTCTTCATCTTGGTTCACCATCGTTGGTTTTTGTTGGGGAGTCCCCACAGACGCCGCCAATGTACAGAATGTACCTTCAGGGGTTTGGGACTTCCGGAGTAACCGGAGGTGCCAAAGAAGAAGGCTGGAGGTTAATATGAGTAAGCGATAGCGTGTAGAGGAAGGGTCGCCAAATAAGGATTTGGGAGCCTTCGGATACACAGCAATTGGGTAGGGTTTAGAAGACGTACTTGGAGGAGAGCTGATCTCCTCTTTATATACCCGTGATGGTTCCTATTATTTAGGGAGTAAATCCGTACGAGATCGATGCAGATATGATCTAATCTCGTGTGGATCCTGTGATTAATGCTCATGGGCCTTTCTTGAGTCCGAATGGGATTTGGGCCGTTTGGCGGCTTTGGACCGACGTATGAGAGGTTAATTGTGGACTTGGATCATGCTAGCCCAATATCCGAAACAGGTTTTAAAATAGAATTTAGTTTTATCCCATCAGTATAAATGATTAATTTTCAAACACATTACTTTAAACTCTTTAAAATATATTTTAATTTTTTTGAGGGGAAAAATTTAAAATTTGTCCTAAAATAAATAATTTTGCATATCTTGACATGTATTATTCTTTCCACATGTGTTTATCTTTAATTTCAAAGTTTTTATAAATTGTCTTATTAAGACAATCTTCAACCACATACGTACAGTCTCATAAATTTTCAGAAAAAAAATTATCAGAAGTGATTGATTTGTTGATATTTTGAATATATATGCCATGGATCATATCATCATAGTGCATGATGATTAGTTGATTACATAGGGCAATGGGGCCAAGAGCCCAAGACAATGTTATGTTATATTGAACCTTTTCTATGTCAAAATTTATTCAATTAGCTATCTGTCTGATATACTTGTATTTCAAGCTTATTAAATTCAACTGATCCTGATAAATTATTTAAAAAACAAATTTGAGAGTCATAATTATGTGGGCATAATTTACTTTAAATGTTATGAAATTAAATAAGATAATTATTTTATGTTATTATTATCCCCTAATAGGCTAATATTACTCTGAAATTATTACTCAAATAGAGTTAATGATATCCGTTTGAATGATGACTTATATATATCAAGAATTCAACATGTATACTCATGAAACTCAGAAACCATAAATTATTGGGGCATGATTCTTGAATTGTACATGCTAATTATGGAGAATAATTGAGGTGAGATATATGGCAGTGCTCCACACAGTAAAAGGGATTTGCCAAACTTTAAAATAATAATAATTTTTAAAAAAAAAAAATTGGTAATAAGTTGAATTTTCTTCTCAAACCATATATTGCTAAGAATCCATTACATACTATATATTTACAACTAGTTTAATGCCATGCAATGAACCATTTTTAAACTTTAATCTCTTTATGATATATTATTAAAATTTTTTCCATAACTTATTTACTGCATATCAAAATTTTATTTAAGAATTTATCGGTAATAGATGAATTGATATTAAATTTCAATCTAATTCCCAAATTTATATATTTAAACAATCTAATGAGGTGAACTCTCAATAGTTTTATGAAATATATTATTCATTCTCAATAAACTTCTATATAATAATGGCATATTAGCATGATGGAGTTTACTAGGGAATTATATAATTTCTGAGTAGGCAAGTTATAGCAACTTTATTCTTTAATATTATAATCATATTAGAATATCATTGTGTCGACATGAGACTATTATTATATATATGTAATGGAGTAACCTCAACTAACCACCTACGTCGTTCATATATATATCATGATTCGTGAACTTAATATTATATTCATAGCTTTGTATAAGTTCCTTCTTGGGCTGAACAAATGCTGAGCTATTTGTTTTTAAATAAAAATGTTTATGTTTATTATGCAAATAAAATGTGTTATTATTAGTTACCTCGGAGGGTCCGACCAACCAAGCAAAGAACAAAGTGGTAAAAGCAGCAAAATATTCCCTTGCAAATGTAGATGGTGGTAGGATTGTCCTTATCTGCCATTAATAATAATAATAATAATAATAATAATAATAATAATAATAATAATAATAATAATAATAATACATAGTTATTGCTAATGATATATTCCTACGCTCAAGCTTTTAAAATGCTAAATAACTAACAAGTATTTAATTGACATTAACCAATAAATTCAATAAAAAAATAAAAATATATTTTGAATCATATATTCGTATAAATTTTAAATTATCTATATATATGAGTTTTGAAAAATTTGTATATATAGTTTCAGAAGCATTAAAGCAAAAAAGAAGAGAGATCGTTATTGGTTGGTAACTAATTAATACTTTCTTCTTAAAATAATACTATAAAAAAACAAATAAAGAAATTTAACTTTTTTTTTGGGTGTCTAATAAAGAAATTTAACTACACCCATATAATTAGATATACAGAGGAATTAATAATGGAAAATCGGTGGTAAAGTACTTTTAAATTCTAAACGATAAAATTTATAGTTTCCTATTTTTGGAATTTAAAGAAAAAAATTATTTTATATGTTCATCTTTTTTATTAAGTTTAAAAATTAAAATTAGAAATAGTTGTTTATGACATATAGCTAGAGTCAGTGCTTGATAGTGATCAAGCCCTCAAATAATGGAAAAAAGAAAAAATAAGTGTGAAGTGAAAGCAATAGAATTAAGAAAGATGATATCAAATATGAATGGGTAGATATTAAGCAATGAACTCACCAACATAAGTATTGGCCTTGGAAATGCTCTATTAAGTGCTTGAATGATAACTTCTTTCTGTTGATTAGAATTAAATTCCTTATAAGCCTCTCTGGCTGCCTCTACTAGGCTCTCATATCCACTCTTGTTATTACAGTGTCCTGAATACATAATAGGATTCAAAATGAAGGTGAATTAATGTATGGAGATAATACACTACTATAGTTTTAATAAAAAAAACCTAGCTATATCCTTGATAAACAAAATTAGCTCAAGTCCAAAAAAAAAAAACTAAAAAGTATCATAAAATTAAACCTTCATCAAGAGAGTTTAAACAAATAGGATTCACTTTTATAATGAATTATTAATGCATTAAAAATTTATAGTTTGTTTGTTTTGTATTTTTTTTAATACTTAAAACAAAAAATACCAAAAATTAAAAAATAAATTCTCAAACAAAATGAATTTGGATTGTTTTTATTTTCTATTTTTCATTTTCAATGGTTTTTGTTTTTAAAAATTTGCAAAAAAAATAAAACAGTAGAAGCAATAAAATTTGTTTCTTATTTTTTCTTGATAATATACAAAAAATTAAAAATAAAAACACAAACTAAACACACCCTTTAAAAATTTTATATGCTTTATTAAAATTTCCTAATTAAAGAGGAAGAAAAGGAAGAGGGGAAAAGATAGAGGGAGGAATTAATTAACCTGTTGATGCTTGAACACTTTTAGATAAATGGTTTATAGCTAAGTGATCAAACCAATTATCTTTGTAGACATTTGTTTCCTGAGAAATGTTCTCAGCAGGCCTTGTCAGCACTCCAACTACAAAGGGAGCTTTTGATTTATGCTTGTTGAATCTCATCATCCATTGATAAGGTGAAGTTAGTGTTAGACTATTATTTCCATGCTGTGCCATCATCATCATTTTTCCATCCATTATTATTTTTTAGAGAGAGAGAAGAAGGAAAAAAACAGCTATGGAGAATGGAGAGACATGAATAAAAGATGAGGGAAGGGGTTTAAATAAGAACAAAGAGTGCATTAATAGCATCTTAACAAATTGGGAGTACTCAAGATTCTATTTCCTCTACTTTGTTTATTGGAAGGTTTTTTTTGTTGACTTATTATACACGAGTAACATATTTTTTGGGTTCCACGGTGTTTCTAACTCGAAAGATCAAGAACTAATTCGCCGTGGATCAAGCTCTATTTAAAGATCTGTTTCTGATCAATAATTACTGTATGTGCAAGGCAGGATTAAAATCATCAATATTTGTTTAAAATGATTAGTAAGTTGACGTTTAAGTAGTTGGTTAAATGAGTGCATATAATAGGATAATTTTTTTCTTGTTTAGTCGTACTATTGTGTATGTATACATATGATGATTAACATTGGTTATAGTTGTATTACCCAAAAAAAAAATCATTGGTTATAGTTGTGTATATTTATTTTTAAAGAGATACATAAAGGGTGCCTGAGTATTAAGAGAGAAAAAAAAAAACAGAGGAGTTACATTATTGTACATTAATCTCCTATATTAATCTATAAACGGAGACTTGGTTAGCAGGAGATTGCCAGATATCATTAAAAAAAAGTATACAAAAGAGAATAAGAGATATAAAAATTTGATAATAAATATAATTTTTGAAATTTTTATGTCATTTAACGTAACAATTATTATCCGTAGTTACGAATCAAAGTATAAAAATGCTTGTCCAAAAAAAAAATATAAAAATGAAAATTAATACCACAATGAGTTTTCACTGAATGTTGTGATTCACGATTTGAACAAAATTTCATATAGCTAAAGAATAATTTTAGACCTGTATCTATTTTTTTTTAACCAAGTCCAATCAAGTTGTTTCTATTCATGCACGTACTGTTCACTGAAAATGAACAGAAATTCATATGTACAACGAATATATTTTTATAGTTGACATGAGCAGGTTTAAAATCTATTCATTTGCTTTTAAATTTTCTGTTCATTCTAGTAATAACGTGGGAGTGAAAGCGAACAAAACTCATTTGGTTTGACTTGATTTAAAAAAAAATATGTACACGTAGAACGATTGATATGTAAATACTTGTGTCATGTGTATGTAGTATGTACAAATAGCTATATTAATTATCAAATGCACGTGAATCCAATATATATATATAAAGTAATATTAAGTAATTAATTTTTTTTAATATAAATCATCTACTATAAACCTTATTTAGCCACCTAAATATTGATTTTCAAAACTTTTTCATATATATTAAGTTATTAACAGCCGACCCCCACAACTTGTAGAGTAGTAGAAGACTTCTATTTTCTACAAAATAAAAATATTGAGAGTAATTTATTTTTAAAGATAAAATAAGACTTAAGAGTCAAATATTAGCCATGTCAATTTGATGACATAAAAGATAAGTATAACAAATAAATAGATAGAAACATATCAACCAGACAACCACCACTTAGTAGACAAATAAACAAATTAGTATTGTTAAACCAAATGGATGATAATCATTCTTCTTTTTACTTTAGCATAAATAGCATGTCATACAAATAATATTTATTAAATTTGCAATCCTTAATTAAATGGATAATTTTATGGTGCTGAAGCACGTATTGAAGAATATGTGTCAATACAAGAAAATGGACGCATAACAAACTGCATGGGTTTCTGTTATTCAAAAAGTAGTAAATGCAGCAGAATGGGACTCACAAGAAAGATTGAAATATTGAATGAGTGATTGTCCCCGGAGAAAAGATGAACAACATTAGTTGTCAATTAGTGGGAAAACCACTAATGTGCTCGGTACTCTACTGTTGTTAGGTTTAAATAATTTTGACATGCATGGAACACAAAAAAAATTAAAAACAAGGTTGTAAGATGCCATAGAAGTATTAACTAAGAAGTACACTTGTAGAATTGAGTTATTTTTGCGTGGTTAAAAATTATATTAAATATTAATACAATAAAGAAATACGCTTGTAGAAATAAAAATAAATTAAATTATTGAATAATAATAATTTTAAAAAAATTATTGAATAATTTACATATCTAAATTGTCATTATCATTTTCTTAATTCGCATGTAATTATATGTAGTCAAAGCTTTTATTTTCCGTTGGACAAAGACTCTTCCATGTGGTTCCCATGCTATGCTACTCTCTTATGTAACTGATCACGTGTCTACTTTCTTCTACTGACACATATCTTTCTATAGGTTCTGAAAGATTCCATGTTCAGCACCATAGAATTATCCTAATTAAATAAAATCAACACGCACATATCATGCCCACACACACATACATCATGCAAAAATATAATATAATAATGGAAGTATAAAACTATAAAATTACTTACTATTGGCAATATTGAAAGAATTCTTTTACCAGGAAGAGTTAATCCAGAAACATGAAAAATCAAATTCTGGACAAAGTAAATTTTAATAATTTTGCTTAATGCTAACATTTCCAGACAGAAAAGATTTTAAAATGTAAATATATAATTTAAAATAAAGAAAATAAAGATCAACAAATCACATCTGGTAACAAGGAAACCAATGTCTAAGAAACACCAAATTAAGCACATAAGATCACATAAAAACACCATCAATAGT
The DNA here is from genome assembly GCA_036250425.1 of Stylosanthes scabra. Classification (NCBI taxonomy): domain Eukaryota; kingdom Viridiplantae; phylum Streptophyta; class Magnoliopsida; order Fabales; family Fabaceae; genus Stylosanthes; species Stylosanthes scabra. The sequence continues at coordinate 17,477 of JASCZI010151617.1, read as the reverse complement.
TAATTTACATCCCAAGATCACAGTTCTAAAACAAACTACTTGCAAAAGAGAATCACAGTAAATCCTACTCTGATCAAAGTCATCATAATTAACACAACCTACAAGTTATGGTTTCAGTCAACAACCATATAATATAAATCAGGAGCTTAACAACAATGAATGAATCAATCATTCCTTGGAGGTTTTATTGATCAAGGACTTGTGAATGTGAGGGATGACACCGCCACCAGCAATGGTTCCTTTGATGAGAGTGTCAAGCTCCTCATCTCCTCTGATAGCAAGCTGCAAGTGTCTTGGGGTTATCCTCTTCACCTTCAGATCCTTGCTTGCATTCCCCGCAAGTTCAAGAACCTCGGCAGTCAGATATTCAAGAATCGAGGCCAAGTAAACTGCAGCAGTTGCGCCAACACGTCCATGAGCTTGGACCCTTTGCTTCAGCTGTCTATGGATACGACCCACAGGAAACTATGACCAAACCATGTGAATATTAAAAACAAAATGAGCAATGACATAAGAGCACAACACAATATTGTCAACACAAAATGTTCTTAAACATTTTCATAAATACAAAAATCATTTCAGTAACAATATTAGACTTCTTGATATGGGATAAGAATTTTTTTATACAGATGCCATAACCCAAATGGAAGAGTAAAATATGTCCTAGAAAGTACACAAAGTAAGATTATGGTTCCACTTTGGAGCAGTTTTAAAATGAAAAAAATATCACACCACTTCACACAAAGGAAATAAGTGCCTAAAAGTTGTAGGTAGAGAAAAAGTCAACAATTTAAATTATAATCCAAGGAAATCAATATGGAAATTAAAGTTGTTATGCAGGGAAACCAAAAGAGCACCTAAAACCACACTTAATCATGAGTTGCCGTAACAACATAACTATTTGTTTCAACCACAAAACTATCTAATGATAGTTGTAACATAACTTTGGAACAATATATCAAAAGAAATCTCATTGTTAACTGATAATATAAACCGAGGTTTTGAGTGCAGATCCTTATAAATAAAAAAAATAAAAAACAGAAAAGAGAACAACTTTAAAATCTAATAGTCCAATCCACTTCACACAAAGAGCATAATTACCCACATCAATAGATTATCCGAAGTCAACAACTTAATCTCAGCAAAATAACAATTGAGATTTGCTTTTTAGATATGCCAATCTATCTAGCCAGAACTAACTAAATATATAAAAACATTCACTCTTACTTTACATTTTATTTGCGTTTGAACTAAATCATAAAACTAACACCACAATCTCATATGTCTAACACACCCTTCTTTTCAAACAACATGAATATCAACAACACTTTTTAAAAGAAAATCGGTGACAAATAACATCTAAAAAAAATGGAAAGCAATTTATCATAAATATTTAAAAATTAAAATCATAACCACATATTTGACAACGAAAAAAAAAAATCAAAAAATCAAAATCAGAAGAAATGAAGAGGTGAATCCTTACCTGGATTCCAGCACGAGAAGATCGAGAAATAGGCTTCTTCTTATCCTTGTCTTTGTCTTTGTCTTTGTTAGCTGCGGTGGTTTTCGCTGCCAGAAGCCCCTTTCCACCTTTTCCAGCCATACCTAAACCCTAAACCTGATTCAATTTCACAGAAAGAACATCCTCAATTTCAAATCAGAAAAAACCACAGCTAAAACATAGAATTTCCGAGAGAAAGAAATAGAAGATTACCACCGAGAGAGTGAGAGAAGTTTGAAGAAATCGAGAAGAGAGGAGAGATCGAGAGAGAGAGAGGGGACAAAAGCCAGTGAGAGAGAGATTCAGATTATGGAGTAAGAAGCCTTCACACAGTCATTAATATGAGAGGAACGAGCGTTTTACTTTTCTTTAGTTTTTATTTTAATTTTGAATTTTTGCAAAATTCGTGAAAATGAAAAGTGGCGCTCAAACCTTCCTATAGGTGGGAAAATAAAAATGTTTCAAAATTTGTAGCCAAATTCAAAATTTTCCCACTCTTCTCTTGTCACCGCTCTCCCAACTTTTTTTTAATTCTCTGGGCCCAATAACACAATACTTTTATTGGAGTTAATTGTTGGGTCCATTTGACCCATCATATTTTGTACTTTGTGAGCCTCAACTTTTGCATAGACTAAAAACTTAAAAACTACTTTTAAAAATGTTTTGTTGAATTTTAATTTGTGTTTTGTCTATGCTTGAATTTTTATTGTGTTTATGTTTTTTTATTTTATTGTGTACTCTGATGTACTCTGAATTTTTAAAATTTGGAAAACTATAAAAAAAACTCTTTATACTATCAATATATTAAAATAAACTCATAAATAATAAATAAATAAACAAACAAATAAATATAATAATAATTTGTCTCTATTAAATGCTAGTAATAATTCATTTTGTGAATTTGTATCTACAAACTCTTAATGAAAAATTCCTTTAAAATAAGTAATTTGTAAATTAATAAATTAAAGAATTAATCACTATTAGATTATAATTTTAATTATATATAAGATTTACTATTTTGATTTAAAAGTTGAATTGGTTACTTTTATATGTTAATGTGATGTGATGTGATTGTTTGCCCCATAAACAAATTTACGGGCGTCAAAATCAAAAGTCCCAAAATTTATTATAACCAACCACTTATTATATAACTTTGCAGGTGAAAATTGACTTAGCATTGATTAAATTATCTTGACTTGTATTGTAAATTTATTGCCTAACAGCCCAAGTATGGACTTAGTAACTAAAAAAAAAATTTCTAAAAATTATAGGTAATCAATATTTTTTAATTAATAAATCAATCAATAAAAAATAAAACATTTTAAATTATTATTTATATAACATTCACAATGAAAGCCATAGAACATCCAAAACCTAAAGTAATTTTAGCCATTTTTTAAAAAACAGAACATCTGAAAAAAAAAATATAACATTTAATTTAAATTGTTGGCTAATGTTGGCTGAGTTTTCCTATATTACACCATGTTATCTAATGTTTCAATCGTGTAACCGGTCATGCTGTTATTTTTGTCGTTTTGTGGATACCTAAATTCCCAAAAATGTCCTTATTGATTTTAACGAAATGGCATAAAAGGGCAGCTACTAAGTAAGGTTTCCTGAGTTGTTTGTCGAAAGGTTTTTTCGTTTAGGTCATACACATCGTCATTTTGGAGAAAGAAAACCTAGTAAATTTCAGCACGGTAAACTCATCTTATTGTTAGTCGAAAACATGTAGTCGAAAACCAAAGGCCGAGAAGAAGTCGACTAGTCGAGAAGTAAGAAATCCAAGGGCGAGTCTTCGATGGGTGACGTTTCGACAAAAGAGGAAGGTTTCTTCGAGATGGGTCCGAATCAGAGCTCGGAGTCGAAGGCTAAGTATGTCCACGTGGCAAGTGATAGAGGTTACGAAGACGAAGGCAGTTTCGAACGGTTATCCAATGTTGCCTCAAATGATTGGTGGAGCCCATCTATAAATAGGGAAGGAAGACTTCGTTCCAAAGGTTGGAATTTTCACTCTCAGAAACACACTTCAACGACCTCACATCCCAGAGACTTTCTAATTTCGTTCCAAGTTATTTTCTGAGTAGGATTCTTTCCATATTTTTCTTTATTGTCCAATTTACATTTCAGTTTGTTTACAATCCATGCAAGTTTTATTCTTATTTTCCTTTCTATATTATGTTGACAATTCTGTAAACGATTCTTCATAATTCTGAGAAGAATTGTTTTTAAGTTGTTTGCTTTCGAAATTCTGAGAAAACTTTATTAAGTAATCATCATTCAGACATCTTATTTGCTTTCTTTATGTTGTTTTCACCCACTGCACAATAAATCTTATTCATAAACGAGGTCTTTTTGAGGAGTTGGATTCCGCTCCCAGATTATTAGAAAGGATCAAAGTTACAGATTTCTTATCCCGTTCTCGATTTGCTAAAAATCTGTAAAACACTTATCTTATCTTCCCCTAATTGGTAAACCCTACCTTCATAATTTTACTTCGTCGATTGCTGCCGTGTTAAAGGGTGCATGCGATTTTCGTCGTTGTTATCCCAACAATAGTTGTTGTAGTTGTGGTAAGTGTTTATGTAGCATTCGTATAAGGAGTTCAGTTACAGAACGATGCTTGTTTCTCACTTTCCTTCTGTCGTTACTCTGTATTATTGGTGGGGTTTAGTTTGAATCTCAGCATTACTAATCCCCGTCTCTTTTTTTTGTGATGATAGGTTTCTTCTTTTCGGCGGGTATTCGAGATGGAACGTCCCCCAACTTCCGAGGCAGAGGATTTCGACGGGCCTGATGAAAGCAATGGGGTTGCAATTTCAGCGGATGTCAACCTGCTGGAGCTACTGGTTAGTTCTTTTCAAATAAGGTTTTAAGTAACTTGTTTAGAATTTTACGGGTCCCCTGTTAGTATATTTTTATTTCGATTCCCTTGACAATGTACACTAGCAAATTGCTGCACCATTGTAATTGGGTTTAAACTGCAATGCAATTATACATGTGCGCCTCTTGGACCTCTAATTTGACTACCTTAGATTAGATTTGTTTGTTTCGAAAGATGGTAAATTATTCAATTTTAAAATAGATGGATCTAATGGATCCCAACACTTGTTTTATCTGGTTTTACAGTCTCTGGTAATTTCATCTTTCACCCGAACGAGTTTATTATATTGTTGAGAAACTTTTAATGCCAACTCAATTTATGTTTATTTTTTCGTATCCTATTAAGGAAATTTTATTGATTTTTATTTTAGTGAAGTGGCGGTTATTCATGTGTATTCTTCTTACCATGTTTTCTTCTTCCGTTTATAAATGCCGAATAGGTGCATTTCTCCAGCTATGCAAGAGGTTTGCGAGGCTTGCTTATGTGAATAAATCGGACTATAAAAACTGCTCATGAAAGGTATTAGATGAGATTAGAATTCTGGAACAACGAGTTTCAGCTACTGAAGTTGAGGCCGGCCACACTGCTGATGATAAGGCGAGAATAAGTGATCCAATTGCGGTAAGAACTAAAGAAACCGGATGCGGTAATAAACCGGTTTGATCCAGAGGTGTAAAAAAACGAAAATGCAGTGCTTGTGGCGAGCTTGGGCATCGCAGAACCCGATGCACCAAATACCGTATCCCAGGGTGATGCACATTCGGAGGGTCTTAATCGTCCGCTCACTGACGGTTATGGAGGTCCGCTCACTGATCAGGGGCAAGATCAATCGCCATCATTTTAGTTTATAGCGAAACCTGGTTTTAGCTCAAAATTACTTTGGGGTTATTTCACAAACAATATGTACTCATGCTTTCCATGACTTTTGCTTTTTGTTTCTTGCGTTCTAATTTGCTTCCCCTTATTACCATTATTGAATTTTTGCCTAACTTTGATTTTGTTGGCTACTTTGTTTAGTAAAACTGATTAAGTAAGAACAAAATTTCATTATATTCTCATTTAAATTTTCTATTTTCTAATTTACATTGTTTTTGTTTATGCTTTGGTACCATATTTTACCATGGTTAATTACTTTACATGAAATTGTATGGAATCCGCTGTAATAAACAGCACTTCATGTTTGTGTCATACTGGAGATATTGTTTCCCGTGTGTTCCATGATTATGGGTCTTTTTTTCTTTTTTGTCATTAACACTGATCAGTTCGGACAATCAGATGCGATACCGCCACTGGCATGACTAGTATTTCATGCACCATATTTTGAAATGCAGATTATTTCTAGATCACTTAGTTTTAACCTTTCTTCTTTTGTTACTTCACTTAATTAATATCCTCATATCGTGTCCCTTTTTATTTATAAATATAGGTAGTTCTTCGTTTACTATCCAACAACACTTCATTAACCTTCTATGTATGAATTCTTAAAATATAGGCAATTATGTTTTTAGAATAAAGCAATTTTTTTTCCGTTCCCAAAGATGATAAAAAGTCCATTGCAGTTACCAGATCAGGAAGGGTTGGCCCAACCAAGCAGGCTGTAAACTCGACTTATTGGTGGCGGCTAAATAAGCTGATTAAGGAACCACCAATGTAAAAAATGCATAACTCATAACGATACTGACCAGTGGTTGTCCCAAGGTGAGGTCTCCATATGTGGGCCTACGGAAGAACAACCAACCAAATCTTAATCATTAATTACAAAAAGTTGAAATCTTAACTTTGATGATAAGTGTCACATGATGTTACACCAAAATAAGATGTCACATGTGAAATGCTTCCCTAAAAGATAATATATGAAACTGTTTAAAAGTATAAATTCAACTATCTGATAAACAGAAGATAACAAGTTGGTCTATAAGTTAAGAGTGTAATGAGTCAAGGGTTAGTTTAGATTTGATGAAAAATATATCCAAACCGATTAAAATGCACCTAAATAATATTATATCGGATTTAGCTTTTTTCTCAAGCTTGAATCAAACTCCACCTGATTATCACTTCTGGTCATTTGACTTTTTAATTTAATAAATGAAAAAAATATTGAACATTCGTGAAAGAATGGTTCACCATTAAAAATGATAATATACATTACAAAATATGAATTAGACAATTCAGCCTACTTTCTCCCTCTTAATATAAGAAAATCATATAGAAAATTAGATAGACATAAATTAAAAGTTGTAAGTTTCCACATTTTCATAATAAATTTCGACACATTTGATTAGGGTTGGCAAAGCGGGTAGTCCGATCTGTTTTGGCCCGCAACGTCAAAGCCCGCAAAAATATCGTGGGTTCAAAATGCTAGTCCGCTTTGCACTATGACGGGTTGGCGGCCCCGACGAGTTATTAGCTCGCTCAATTAAAAAAAAAATTAAATGTATTAAAACAAATCTAATAAATAATAATTTATTTAAAATTTAAATACAAATAAAAAATTTTCTAATTTTTTAACATTTTTCTCAATTATCAACATCAATAAAATTATTCGTTATAATAAACATTATCTAAAAATTTTAAAATATAAAAAATAGAAATATCAACTTAATTTTTTTTAAAATAATAATTATATAAGAAACGTATGATATAATATATATAAGAATACAAATAAATAAAGAAATAAAAATTTAAATTTTTAAAATTCATATGTATGTATATATTTTCCTAATATTGATAAATATTTTATACATTAAAAGAAAAAAAATCAAACATCGTGGCCCGACGGGCCGCCCCGCCAAAACCCGCCTATTCAACGGTGCAGGCTTAGCAAGTTTTCTTTGTTTGGCGGATTCAAAATCTTAGTCCGAACCACCTTTTTTTGCGGGTTTGGCGGACCTGCTCGACAGGTTCAACCCACTTTGCCACCCCTACCCATAATCACCTGAGTAGTAAACCTTAAAACAAAATGATGAAGCCAACTTGAGCGTGTTAAAAAATATACAACTTTGGAACTTGGAACAAGAAAACACAGAAATCCCAGTGCAAATTCCACAGCAAAAGCCTTTCTTTTCTTTGTTTCTATTTAATTTAGCATGAACGGTTGGGTACTCCAAGTTTTATGTCTCCATTTATACTGTTATTTTAATGAAATGGCGTTTATTAACTATATGGTACGAGCATAGTAGCATACTATACTATAGGAAATCATACCATGTAAAACGTAATTGTGAGATTGGGAAGTTATTCTCACGTTTGAAAAGCTAACCAAATGCTACAATCATTTCAACATTGATAATGTGGCTAGCAGATAAAAGTGAAAAATGTACAAGTATAAATCAAGGCCAACTTTTTCAGACAGAATTCAACAATTAACCCATTGCAAAAATAAGCAAAAGTAAAAAACAGGAATAAATAACCAGTAAAGACTACAAATCACATATATTATAGCAAAGAAAGCATAGTTTAGAAATGGGTTAACTAATTTTTTGGTCCCCATGGTTTAAGCTCAAAATCAATTTCGTCCCCAAGGTTAAGATCACATGAAAGCACCAGCCATGACCAATTTACATCCTAACAGCATAACAGTTCTAAACAAACTACTAGAGAAGAGAATCATGCTAAATCCTAATTTGATCAAAGTCGTCATAATTAACATAGCCTACTAGTTTGAGTTTCAGTCAACAACCAAATTATATAAATCAGAAGCTTAACAACACAGGATGAATCATTCATTCCTTGGAGGTTTTGTTGATCAAGGACTTGTGAATGTGAGGGATGACACCGCCACCAGCAATGGTTCCTTTGATGAGAGTGTCAAGCTCCTCATCTCCTCGGATAGCAAGCTGCAAGTGTCTTGGTGTTATCCTCTTCACCTTCAGATCCTTGCTTGCATTTCCCGCAAGTTCAAGAACCTCGGCTGTCAGATATTCAAGAATCGAGGCTAAGTAAACCGCAGCAGTTGCGCCAACACGTCCATGAGCCTGGACCCTTTGCTTCAGCTGTCTATGGATACGACCCACAGGAAACTATGACCAAACCATGAGAATATCAAAAACAAAAATGAGCAATGACATAGCCACACAAAAGAATATTGCCAAATCAAATATTCTTAAACATTCTCATAAATACTAAATCATTTCACAACAATATTAGAACTTTTGAAAGAGAAACTCCCAACGCCAAAAATTTCAAACAACTTGATATTGGATAAGAATACGGAAACGTTATCTTTGGTTACAATGTTAAAGATTTTTTATACAGATTCCATAACCCAAATGGAAAACAGTAAAATGTCCTAGAAAGTACACAAAGTAAGATTATGGTTTTACTTTCCAGCAGTTTTAAAATGTCCTAGAAAGTACACAAAGAAATAAATGCCTAAAAGGAGTAGGTAGAGAAAAACTCAACCATTTAAATTATAATCCAAGGAAACCAATGTGGAAATTAAAGTTGTTATGCAGGGGAACAAAAAGAGCACCTAAAACCACACCTAAAATAAACCAAGGTTTGAGTGCAGATCCATTATAAACTAAGAAAAAAAAGAAAAGAGAACAACTTTAAAATCTAATAGTCCAATCCACTTCACACAAAGAGCATAATTACACACATCAATAGATTATCTGTAGTCAACAATTTAATCTCAGCAAAATCACAATGGAGGCTTGCTTTTTAGCTATGGCAATCTTTCTAGCTAGAACTAACTAAAAATATATTTAAAAAAAAAAAAACATTAAGAACTCTTTATTTGCATTTGAACTAAACCATAAAACTAACACCACAATCTCCAACGCCTACCAAACCATTCTTCTCAAACAACAATAATTAATAGCAATTAACAATAACACTTTCTAAAAGAAAAATGGTGACAAATAACATTAAAAAAATGGAAAGCAATTTATCATAAATATTTAAAATCAGTAACCACATATTTGACAACGGAAAAAAGAAGGGGAAAAGAAAAACCAAAATCAGAAGAAATGAAGAGGTGAATGAATCCTTACCTGAATGCCAGCACGAGACGATCGAGAAATAGGTTTCTTCTTATCCTTATCTTTGTCTTTGTCTTTGTTAGCCGCGGTGGTTTTCGCTGCCAGAAGCCCTTTTCCGCCTTTTCCCGCCATACCTAAACCCTAAACCTGATTCAATTTCACAGAAAGACCATCCTCAATTTCAAAATCAGAGAAAACCACAACTAAAACATAGAAATTCCAAGAGAAATAAATAGAAGATTACTTCCGAGAGAGTGAGAGAAGTTTGAAGAAATCGAGACGAGAGAGCGAGAGTGAGTGAGAAAGAGGGGAGAGAGAGGGATTCAGATTATGGAGTATGGAGTAAGAAGCATTCACACGAGTCATTAATATGAGTGGAATGAGCGTTTTACTTTTCTTTAGTTTTTATTTTTAATTTTGAATTTGCAAAATTCGTGAAAATGAAAATGAAATCGAAAAAGTGGCGCTCAAACCTTCCTCTACGTGGGAAAATAAAAATTTTGGTGAAAACTCACGGCACACGTTGACTTTACATGATGTTATTATTTTTAATTATTAGATTATAATTTTTTTTATCTTATTAGATTATAATTTAATAAATTTTATATGAATATTAAAAAAAAGTTAAAATTCATAGCCAAATTTAAAATTTTCCCACTCTTCTATTGTCAACGCTTTCCTAAATATTTTTAATTTTCTGGCCCAATAACAACATATTTTTATTGGAGTTAATTGTTGGTCCATTTTGCCTACCATATTTTTACTTTCTGAGCCTCAACTTTTGATAGGCTAGAAATTTTAAAACTATGAGTTTAATTTTAATGTACAAAGAGTTTTATGTAGTTATCTAACCATATTCATGTATTTATATGACTTTAAAGTAATAAATTTAAAATTAATTATTTTTGATGATATAGTAACACCTGATTTGATGTATGTGTAAAATTCTTTTACACTGACAGTGTATAAAAATTACCAAAAAAAAAATAACAATTAACAAAAAAAAAAAACCAAAGACTACAAAACTATCAAAAATGTTTCACAAAAATGTAAAATTAATATTAGAATTAAATTTTCCTAGACAATTAATCCGTGTAAAAAAAATTACACATACAATTAATTATATATTATCCCAGCAAAATTAACTAATTCTAAAACCATTAATTCAAAAAGAATAATGCTACGAAACTAGAGGTGTATATGAAATCGGGTGAAGTCGGGTCTTCTTTGACCCAGGCCCGGTCCAAAATATACATCGGGTTTATTATTGAGACCCTAGCCCGGCTACAAACCCGATGAAATCTTATTCTTTTTGGACCGGGTGAAAACCGGGTGAAACCTGGGTGAAGCCGGGTCTACCCGAGTTAAATTTAAA